>CABFVX010001029.1:125803-142865 GCA_902151425.1 Timema shepardi | reverse complement strand
ATATTTTGAATTTTTGAAAATAACTCTAACCCTTAACGAATTTTTACCCAATATTCACATGTACAACGTTTTTTGTCGGGTAAAACAATACCTAGATATCAATTTTAAACAAAATCGTTAGAGTCATTTTTGAAAAATTTAGAATTCAAAACAATAACTCATTTGTAAACTAGGCTTAACCTTAATTTAAGTGCTAGAGAAAAATAAAACTTCCCGGGGTATTGCACTATAACAACATCTAGATCTTAAGTTTGAACAAAATCCATCAAAAATCGTAAAATCATTTTATTTGTTGGGCTCGGACACACATAAAACGTAAAGATTCATTATAATCTCAAGGTAGAAAATTTTCTCTTGACACGAGAAAGTAAAAAAACTTTTTCGGGTTCGTGAAACGTCGAAATATATTAAAATATAGTTAGATTTTTTTTGACCATCACAATACTTTCTTTACCCAAAGAATTGCGATAAAGTAAAAAAATCAAAATTTTTATATTTTCATGTGTAGCTTTTGACTGAAACACTGGGAAATGCAATTTTTTTAAGTTTGTAAAAACCCGAAAAATCATGGAACCTAAAATTTATCATCCCCATAATTTTATCTTCAGTTAATCATGTAAAATTGACTTTTGTGTATCTTTGGCGAATATCTAAATGCATCCTCTACTTAATACTTACAGCAGCTATCAATGATTGTTCCTCCAAAACTAATAAAAAAGGAATACTATCATTTTGACATTCATATCAAGTGCATGCACTGGGGCATACAAAGAAGTCGTGATTATCTATCGATAAATTTGCTACGTTTGCAACTATTTCTATTATCCTAAAGTCAATTCATGTTGTTAGAGCGTGGCAATTAAATTATATTTTAATCTGTGACACTATCAGGCCATTTTGGATTTATTTTAGCTACTATAGTATGATTCTGATAGGAACATGCTACTAGCTACTCCTAAAGCTAAAATATTGAGTTTCGGTCAACACCAACTACATTTTACTATAGTACTAGCGTTGAAGTCGGGAGTAATATTTTAGGTTAAAGAGGTAAGCTATAAAAAGGGCAAAAAACAAAAGAAAATGTATTAAAAGCACGTAAATAGGGTGAGTAAAACGGGTAAATCGTGTAAAGGTAATTAAACAGCCAAACATGATATTATTTTAGGTTAAAGGGGGTGAAAAGTTGTAAAAAGGGTCGAAATTAAATCCAATCAAAATTATTTTACCCTCTTTACCCCGCTAAACTTTTTTCCTCATTTTGGCCTTTTTTCTGCTTATAAAGCTGTTTACAATTTTTATTTATTTCACACCTTTCTTTTAACATTTTTATTAGATTTACTTTATGCCCCTTTTTATCATTTTTATCCTTGTTATCATTTTTGCTATATTGTGTCCCTTTGTGGCTATTTTTTGTTGTTGCCATTTTGACTAGATTTAATTTTTATAATTTTTGACCTTTTTGTCTATTTTGCACTTTTTTAAAAATATTTTCAATTTTAGTAGTGTATTACGACTTTAAAATTATAATTTATTTCGTATATCGTTGTGTAAATATGATTAAAATTAGAAATTTCTCTTTATGCAAAGTACCCTCAACGTCAATTTAATGTGAAAATGGGAAAAGTCATTTTATTTGCAGTTCTAAACAGAGATTATATATATCAAATTTTAATCAAAATTGTTTGAGACAATCTCGAATTTTTTTTTCCTTCTATTTTTTCCCTTTAGTGGGGTTATACATTTAATTTTAAAAAACTTCTTGGGTGAACTTTGTGAAAACCATGGATATCAAGTTTTAGCCCGATCGGTACAGTAGCCCCATGGCTTCTTTGGTGCTGACTGACAGCTCACAGCTGACTTCTGACAGTCAACATTTAGGTATATACCTAAATTTTGACTGTCAGAAGTGACAGCTGTTAAACACATGTTTTTGCAGATCATATAGTTCGGCGTAGGGATACATAATTTGGTCTGGTAACTTTTCAAAGCCGTCAGTTGCCAGCTGTGAGCTGTCAGTCAGCACCAAAGAAGGCATGGAGCTACTGTAGGTAGTAAGGTTTCGGTTCTAGGCCGGGACACATATATACACACACACACGTTTTCGGGGGTCATGAAACGTCGACATTTATCAAAATCTTGATTTAGATTTTTTTTGTTGACTATCACAATACTTCTCTCTTCAAGGAATCTAGTTTCGGCTGAAACCGTTGACTTGATATTCATTTATCTTTATTTGAAAATTAGAGCTGTATACCAGAACTGAACGTGGGACCTTTGACTTACTTCACCAATGCTCTACTAATGAGCTAGCCAGGATTATAGCCTGTCCATTGGGACAGAGGTGAACCTAACGTTTTATCTAGGACGGTCATTTGTTCTTTGTTTGTTTGATATATTTAACGTGCACTTTTTTTTTGAACCTACTAATATTATCAGCAAACGAGAATTTTTATTTTTCCAGTAAAGGTCACAACCGACATGGGACTGACGGCTTTACTTCCCCTTCGAAGGAAGTTGTGCTACGGATTTTTATCGCTAAAAAAATATATTTGTTGACCTTGGTTGGGTTTGAGCCCACGAGCGTCGGGTCCTGAGGCAAGCACTTAATCTCCAAGACAACTGAGGTTGACCAATTATTATTATTATCATCATCATCACCGCGTCTTACTACCCGTTCGGGTTATACGCACTTACGCTAATGTATAATGTTAGGGTGGTTGTGAGATGAAATGGAGGTCTTACAGTTTAACGTGGGATCCGAACCACGGTGGAGGCCTGGCATTCCCCACATTCACAAGATGTCTTGTCAGAGGTGAAGGAAGGGTTGGGTAATCAGACAAATCTTTGCCGGGACCGAGGATTGAACCCCGGCCACCAGCATGGAAGTCTGACACCTTACCCCTAGACCGCCAGGTCACCTTGACCACTTATTGTTAAAATGAAAATTTGCCGCAATCAAATTAATATGTATTGTTACGTAACTAAAAATAATAAAACATCATAAATATCTATTTGACGACTGACGTGAAATTGATGAGGCATATTAATATATTTTACGTAATTCAACATAAAACCATTTATAATCTTGTCATTATGCAAAGACAGCTCTTTTTTTAATGAAAGTGATTGACACTTAATTTATGTAAGACTTCTGGCAGCTTATTGTGTGTGATGTGAATCTTCCACAATTATTTATCAATTACTTATAGTCGGACCGCCACTAGTGGATAATTATCTGACATTTCTAAACGTTATTGGATCTGTTTCTATGTATTCATGTGCCAAATAGTGTGTTTGCCAATGTTATTTTTTTTTAAAAGATATCCTAATTTTTAACATCGGAAGATAAATATAAGGGTTCTGCCAGTTATAACACATCCGCTCTGGTGTTCACACAGTATAAGACGTAAAGTTCACAATATAGATCAGAATATAAATCTGGACCTCGTCGGTTGAACCAAACCAGCGTGGTGTTGAGCCCATGTGTTTGATTTCATTATTATAAACTACGTATATATTATTTAAATGAATGCGAGTGAGATGTTTCAAAAGAGAAGCAACTGGCCCAATGGGTATTTTGAAAGTTATGTTAGCAACACCACTCGCCCTAACACGAGACTACAGCAGCAAACTAAGTCAACAAGCTACTGTTTGAGCTAGGTAACGAAATCGAACCTAATTAGTAGACAAACAGTTTTTTTTGTCATTTTTAACCGCTTTTGTTTCTACTGTGTTTGGATTTTGCATCCTCCTACAATGATAATTAATTTTATGTTATAATGATAATTAATTTTAAAAATAAGCATAACGCTATAACCTTAACAGACAATGCGACCCAACCCGAAATATGCCACGACCCTGAATGTGGTTGCGACTCCCAGGTTGTAAATCCATGGTGGCTACAGACAGGGAAAACCTTGAAAAGTCAGGGAATTTTTGGATGACAGGGAAAACAGGGAAATGTCAGGGAATTTAACTAAAAATAAGGAAAAGTCAGGGAATTAAAAACATGTCTTAAAAATCTCATTAATTTTGCAACTAAACACTGAAACAAAAGTTAATAATACCTAAATAAAATAACATTTTAATTTCTAAAATAACTGATAAAACCATTTATATTTAGTAGATACAATTTTTTTTAATTTGTGATTAATAATAAAGAAAAAAAGTCATCATCCACCATTAAAACTGGAAAAACGTAGTCAGGGAAAATTTAAAAATGTAGCCTGGAAAACCTGGAAAAGTCAGGAAATTTGTAAAATATGTTTTGTAGCCACCCTGAAATCACTGGTCTAATGCCTTAGTTCACTTAGCCATCAGAGCGAGAAACTATTGTATTTGAGTATCTATCACTGAAAAGGTGAATTGTCGGTATTCCCGAGTGGCGAGTGGAATTTTTACCCTCCTGACACAGGTACAGTAGCCCCATGGCTTATTTGGTGCTGAGTGATAGCTCACAGTTGACAGCTGACAATCAACATCTAGGTATATACCTGAATGTTGACCGTCAGAAGTGACAGCTGCTAAACACATGTTTTTGCAGCTCATTTGGTTCGGTGTATTATTATTATTATTATTATTATTATTATTATTATTATTATTATTATTATTATTAGCACCGCGTCTTACTACCCGTTCGGGCTATACGCACTTACGCTAATGTGTAATGGTAGGGTGATTGTGAGAAGAAATGAAGGACCTACAGTTTAACGTGGGATCCGAACCACGGTGGAGGCCTGGCATTCCCCACATTCACAAGATGTCTTGTCAGAGGTGAAGGAAGGGTTTGGTAATCAAATAAATCTATGCCGGGACTGAGGATTGAACCCCGGACGCCAGCACAGAAATCTGACACCTTACCCCTAGACCACCAGGTCACCTACGGTTCGGTGTAGGGATACATAATTTGGTCTGGTAACTTTTCAAAGCCGTGAGCTGTCAATCAGCACCAAAGAAGCCATGGGGCTGTTGTAGCCACGCTAATCTGCGAAAGAGGGGAAGGGTCTTCATGGAGGAGGTGAGAACTGTCAGAAGATGCCACAGATTTTATGCTGAGTGATTCAAGTTAAGATGCAACCCGCTTCACAAAATATCTTCTAATTCACCAAGCAGACAATGGTTTCCTCAACATTCCTCCAAGCATATGGGGATAAATTCATCCTCCCAAATCCCTACTCTACTAGAATAAATATTTGAATAGCCCAGAAGTGTAATAAGACATGGTATATACGGTACATATACTTTATTTTAATTGATGTAACACAGTTTTTTTCTCAAGGTCAGAGTGATTGCAAAAGATAGGTAAAAGTATATTTGCACGTCGTCACAAATTATTTATTTAATAACTTTGAGTTATATCTTGAGTAAAGTGGCCTCAGTGTGAGATAAATGTTACGACACAATCATACAAACATTTTTTAAATACTTAATTAAAGCACGGGGGAAAAAATCAAAACTAAATTATTTGTAAAATACCCTTTGTGAATTATATTAATTTGTAAAAATAAAAATTTATTCTTTTTTTTTAAATCATGAAAAACTACTCCCAAACACCCATTTGGAACTCAATCTTAAAATAGGCACTTTCTTAATATTTCAAATTGTCTAAAATTTGTCATAAGTACCCTTGTATTAAAATATTTTATAAAATCAACAAACATGATTTATTATCATGTAAAATGGTCTCCAAATACTAATTTTGGGCAAAATTGTTAGAACTATTTTCAAAAAATATCAATTAAAATATTGATCATTAAACAACTATTACTAAATGATTTTTCTAAGTAAACACACATATACAATTATTTATAACGTAAAAAAAACTTAACATGACTCATTTGGAATCAAATCGCTGGAACCATTTATTAAAATGTTAAAATAAAAAAATCAGTCATAAGCAAACAAATTTTCCCCTAAAAAACAAGAACAAACTTTGGTTTATCAAACATTCCTAAGGTATTCATTTTAAACGAAATCAGTATTTTTTTTAAAATTATTTTGAATGGTTTGAAAATCACTCATTAGTAAACTACTCCTTAACTAATATTTACACAAAATACAAGTGTTAATTGTCAAGTAAAACCCTCCTTCAACTTTGAACAAAATTCATCTAACCGTTTCAGATCTGTGGCCAGGGACAGACAGACAATTTATAAAATCCACTTTTATTTTTATTTTGAACCCACATAAAACTTAAAGATTCATGATAACCTTAATTTACGAAAATTTTCGCGATTACAATACTTTCACTTGTTAAGAGAAAGTAAAAGTTAATGGACGGTAAATTATTTACACATTATAATAATGCACAAAAGAAAGAGTTGCTAGCATTCGCTTAAGGTGGGGATGTAGAAATAGGCAAGAAAGGGTAAGTGTTTTTGTAACTTTTATATAAAAACATTTGTTTTTTGTCAAATATATATATATATATATATATATATATATTGCTTAAATAAAAATATAGTGTTTGATTGATTTTCTTCACATGGTGACCTCAATAGTTGTTGAATACCTGTCATGAGTATAACGGCGGCATTAAATGAGAAACATTTTAAATGAAGGGAAAAAGTTTTGTCATGAAATTCCAGAACACTCTTGACAGATATTCAACAGCTGTTATCACACTGTGAAGAAAATTAATCTTTATGCCTGTATAGAAATAATATTTGATTTATTTTGCAAAAAAAAAACGTTTTGCTATAAACACTGCAAAAACACTGACCTTTTCTTGTGTCCCCTACATTCCAACTTTAAGTCGCGGAGCCACTGACAAATACTATCTTGTTTGCATGTCTATTACAGCATAAACAGCACAAGAAACACTTTTTTTTTAATTAACTATATTGATATATATTTTTTAATTTTTTATTGATTTTGTTACTCTATCAAATACACAAGTCTATATAATTTCTTTTACCAATTGCTTAGCAAATGTTATTTGAAGTCAAAGTCTTCATAATTATATTCGAGATAATTTTTTAAATATTTTTACGAATTTAAGATTTCTCTAATTGCTTAAGATTTAAGGTATTCGAGGAATCGATTATGCCATCTCTATTTCATACACTTAGTAATTGAATATTTGTCACAGGCATAGTGGAACTTAAACAGGAACCTTTCAAACGAAGAGAAGAAGTCAAACTACGCGCTGACCTTGATAAATATTCAAGAACTTTCGAGATCGATCTGTGGATAAGTTTCAAGTAAACATGAGCTATGTTTAATTTATTTTTGTTAACAAAAGGTATTTTGTTATAAAAACTGAAAAAAAAAGGCTCCCTTTCAACCTCACTTTAATATACTTTAATATATTTGTTTTTTAGTTAATAGATTTTATTTCAACGACTTTTGGGTTAAATAGGAGGAGGGTAGACACATAAAATGTACCAGAATTCGCGTAGAGATTGGCTGTGGGGTATATACACCCGGATGACGAATTTTACGGGGTAAACACCCACCCAGCTCCCAGGGCGAGATTTGAAACTTGACCGCCCCATAAACGGCAATCTAAACTTCTAAACAAAATGGATACTCTCAATATTTCGACAAAATGACTTTAAGGGCTCCGGTCTAATGCGTAAATTATCTTTTGATTTATAATATATCCTAAACTATTTGAGATATGAAATTACTTATCATTACAAATATATAGATCTATTTATAATACAAATATTTTATTTGAAGCATATTTTTATAAAACCAATAACTTTCAAGCTATGCATATATATATATATATATATATATATATATATATAAACGCATGCGTATAGCTTGAATATATATTCGAACACAAAAAGTATTGCGGCCGTAAAAGAAAATCTAACTTGAAATGTTGATGGATGTCGATGTCTCATGACCCCCCGAACCCTAAAAAGTGGTCTTTACAATGACGTATGTGTGTGTGTGTGTGTGTGTGTGTGTGTCTGTTTAAACTTAAAATTAAGACTAGTTTGATAAAGGACGAAAAGAAATAGATTTTCTCAAAAATGGCTCTATCAATTTTGATTTAAATTGTATCTCGGCGTTTATTAAGATTATAAATAAACTCTTTATTTTAATTTTCACATGAAAATGAATTTAGGGTACTTTACAGAAACAGAAACTTCCGTATCTCCGCATCTGAGTTACTAAATAACTTATCATTGAAAAATTTTAGTACTATTAAAAATAAAAAACTTTTATATGAAATATATTTTTATAAAACCAACAGTTTCTGAAATATAGGCAAATATATTAATACAATTTTGTGAGCTTGAGTTGTAAAGAGATACTACTTAAGTTTTAACGCAATAATTCTCCAATGCTATAGAGTAATTAAATATAAGTAAGTCTCTCAAAAAGTTTATGTTGTTTTTCCTTAAACCTGTTAGGATAAATGTTTGTACAACAATGATCTATATCCATTTTAGACTCAATAGTCAATATTTACAGAGAAATTAACATATCAGTACCGCCAGATTGAAATCTCAAAATGACCTCCATCACTGGAAAAACAGACAAGATGAGCGTGACGCCTTTTTCTGCATGCTTACTAACATAGAACCCGGCCCTGTGACCGCATGGATTAAGGCGTCACTTTCGCAACAACAACAAAACTAGAGCTGCCAATGACGGGGATCTCGGGGTTCGAATCCTGGTCGTGTGTATTGAGGGTTGTTATTCCTAAATGCTTACAACTCTTCTTTCGTGCAAATGCAGATACATTTCTTTTGAGTTAAATATTCCTCGTCGTTAACACATTAACGTAATTAGTACACACGTGTATGACCCGAACGGGTGGTAAGATTTGTTGATAAAAAATAAATTATATATATAAAACTAAATTGTTGAGTTGGTGTGGGACAATCAGCCGAAATATGATACTTCAAACCCTTGTTCAGGATACATTAATATTAAATAATAAAAAAAAAGTCTTAGCAGCTTCTCGGAAGTTATCTAGACTATAGGAAGTGATATTTTATTTTGTTCGCGCAGAATGACCTCTTCGTCAGGCACTTGGATGGACTTTGATTCCAACGGTCCTCCAACAATCAGTTTGGGCGCAGAACTGTGACGTGACCCCCCTGTCCCCCGCAAAGAGGGTCAACGGTCCGCATATTTGTACTCCAGCACAGAACAATCTCCTCAATGAATGCGGACCCGCCAACACTTGAACAAAAACAATACCAATATTCATGGGGGGAAAATAGAACTATCCAATCCACATCATTTACACCCTATCCTTATTTTGAGATATCTCTATCCACTACACCTCATTACACTCTATCCTTATTTTGAGCTAGCTCTATCCACTCAACCTCATTACACTCTATCTTTATTTTGAGCTAGCTCTATCCACTCCACCTCATTACACTCTATCCTTATTTTGAGCTAGCTCTATCCACTCCACCTCATTACACTCTATCCTTATTTTGAGCTAGCTCTATCCACTCAACCTCATTACACTCTATCCTTATTTTGAGCTAGCTCTATCCACTCAACCTCATTACACTCTATCCTTATTTTGAGCTAGCTCCATCCAGTCCACCTCATTATACTCTATCCTTATTTGGAGCTAACTCTATCCACTCCACCTCAACACACTCTATCCTTATTTTGAGCTAGCTCTATCCAGTCCACCTCATTACTACTCTATCCTTATTTTGAGCTAGCTCTATCCAGTCCACCTCATTACACTCTATCCTTATTTCGAGCTAACTCTATCCACTCCACCTAATTACACTCTATCCTTATTTCGAGCTAGCTCCATCCAGTCCACCTCATTACACTTTATCTTTATTTTGAGCTAGCTCTATCCACTCAACTTCATTACTACTCTATCCTTATTTTGAGCTAGCTCTATCCAGTCCACCTCATTACACTCTATCCTTATTTCGAGCTAACTCTATCCACTCCACCTCATTACACTCTATCCTTATTTCGAGCTAGCTCTACCCACTCCACCTCATTACACTCTATCCTTATTTCGAGCTAACTCTATCCAGTCCACCTCATTACACTCTATCCTTATTTCGAGCTAGCTCTACTCACTCCACCTCATTACACTCTATCCTTATTTCGAGCTAACTCTATCCAGTCCACCTCATTACACTCTATCCTTATTTCGAGCTAACTCTATCCACTCCACCTCATTACATTCTATCCTTATTTCGAGCTAGCTCTACCCACTCCACCTCATTACGCTCTATCCTTATTTTGAGCTAGCTCTACCCACTCCACCTCATTACGCTCTATCCTTATTTTGAGCTAGCTCTACCCACTCAACCTCATTACGCTCTATCTTTATTTTGAGCTAGCTCTATCCACTCCACCTCATTACACTCTATCCTTATTTCGAGCTAGCTCTACCCACTCCACCTCATTACGCTCTATCCTTATTTTGAGCTAGCTTCTATCCACTCCACCTCATTACACTCTATCCTTATTTTGAGCTAGCTCTATCCACTCAACCTCATTACACTCTATCCTTATTTTGAGTTAGCTCTATCCACTCAACCTCATTACACTATATCCTTATTTCGAGCTAGCTCTACCCACTCCACCTCATTACGCTCTATCCTTATTTTGAGTTAGCTCTATCCAGTCCACCTCATTACACCATATCTATTTTTGTACCATTCTAATGTTACCCTCCCATCTGTGTCTAGATACTACCATTCGAGCTGCATGTCCTGTCCACCATAATATTCGAAACTTTTTTTGTTCTATCAATGTCTTGTGATGAGTACAGGATATGTAACTCAACATTATTTAACCTCCTCTACTCCCCAGTATCCTCTCTTTTTTTTTAATCAAATATTTTCCTGCACGTCTTGTTTTAGAACACCTATATATAATATTTAATTTATAATATTATAATTCATCTTTTTTTAATGAACTTGTTGCTGTTACGTATGTATTTTAAGAGTCAAAGTTATATTATATGTCAATCTATTATTATTATTATTATCACCGCGTCTTGCTACCCGTTCGGGTTATCGGTAATGTGTAATGGTAGGGTGATTGTGAGATGAAATGGAGGACCTATAGTTGAACGTGGAATCCGAACCACGGTGGAGACCTGGCATTCCTCACATTTACAAATTGTGATTACTATACGTCTGTTCACAGGTGAAGGAAGGGTTTGGTAATCAGATAAATCTGTGCCGGGACAGAGGATTGAACCCTGGACCCCCAACACAGAAGGGCAGACCCGAATTGCGCCAGTTATTAAGGGATTAAAAACTGTTTACTAATCCCGGACCCGAATTGCGCCAAGTCAAGTTCAGGTAGTCGGTGAGGGAGGAGGGGGGGATGATACAAACAAAGATCATCGCAAACAATCTCTCCCCTTTGTAAAGGAATGTAAAAACGCCCTAAGTGCCCCCAACAAGACTTGTAACAGTAGTAATGACATCCGTCTGTCCATATAATTGTCTCGACAACAGTGACTGTCCCGGTGTATTTTTTTTCCGGGTTTTGTGTGAACTTTAATAATATTAGCGAGAATTATTGATATGGAAAGGATTTATAGTGAAAAGGGGAAAGTTCTGGCTGTCTATAGTAAATATATGTATCGACAGGTGAATCAATTAAAGTTGACGAGGGAAGAGAGGTGGAGATGCACTAAAAAGGACTGCAAGGCTAAAATATTTACTCTTGATGGTGGAAATATTTTCTTGCGGACTGAAAACGAACACAGCCACGAACCACTACTAGATCAAGAGTTGAACAGAAGATCCATTCGCAACGCAATTAAGAGGAAAGGTGAAGAGATTGAAGTAAGGCCTTCAAAGTTAATCCCCACAGAGGTACAGACACAGGAAAAACTATAAAAACATTTACCCGCAAGGACATTAAATGTATCAGGAATAACATCAACTACACTAAACTAAAAACACTGCCATAGTTGCCTAAATCTTCCGAAGAAATTCAATTCGTCGTAGATTCAATTGAAATAAAAACTATTAAAGACCAAAACTTTTTGTTGAGAAATGAAAAAGAGAAGGGGATTGTGATATTTTCTTGTGACTCGAATATTGAGTATTTGTGCCAGAATGAAATTGTGTTAATGGATGGAACCTTTGAATACGCACCGAAACATTTTTGTCTTCGTACAAAATTTAAAATCTGTACAAACTGACACGTACATTCTAATCAACAGTGTAAGAGAAGGTAATGTGCAAAAGACGGATAATAAGTCTAAGTTGAAACAATCATTCATTGAAAATAACCTTAAACAGTTTAGGAATGGAGAAATAGATAGATTAAGCTTAGTGAAGTGTGTGTCCTTCCAAAACGCCTTTGTATGTCTTGTTTATATTATGTTTGTTATAGCATTATTTAGCATACATATAGCTATTATTGACAATGTTTTAAAAACATAAATTTCACTTTGATATAATATTGTTTGATTTTGAGCTAAATATAGTTAACTAAATTATATTTTTTGACTTGTGTCCTTCTTACCGCCAGACACAGCATTAATATTTGTTTATGTTAAGAGTTGGCGCAATTCGGGTCCTGTCTTGGGAAGGGGGGTATTGGCGCAATTCGGGTCCGGTCTGGGGGGACACTTTTAAGCTCTTGGCGCAATTCGGGTCCGAGCTAAGAGAATTGGCGCAATTCGGGTGAGCCCACACAGAAGTCTGACACCTTATCCCTAGACCACCCGGTCACCCGTCAATATATAATTATAGCTGTGCCACTTTCATTTTTTTGAAAAGGTGAATCGAATGAACAGGAAGAAGTGAATGAAACTGATATAAAACATTTTAAAAGAAATACATTAATTTTTTTCTTATATGAATATTTTAACTAAACCAACCTTATTTTGATAAATAAAGAAAATAGATGATAGGCCTGGAGCCCTAGTAATACTACCGTAACTCGCTTCGGTGGGCACGCAGTCTTAATTTCAAGCTGACTCGGTCTGGTTTGCTCTTGATGGGGAGTGAGGTGTTCATATATATATATATATATATATATATATACACCTGCTGGGTAAACTGGGGGCTTTTTTTTTAAATATACCTGGAAATGTGGGAGACAATTTATAGGGGGAGGGGGAAACAAGCCCAGTACATCCGGTTGGGTTTCGAGCCCCGGAACTCGCCATTAGTCTACTGTTTGACCAGACTACATGAGTTTGACGTTTAGACCACGTTCCAATCGGTACGAGTGTCAGCAGTGTATAGTCTGTTTTTGGTTGGGAGAACAGTTTAGAAAATGTAAACATATTTCTTTGTGACCATCATTGATAACATTTTACTGTGTTATTTGTGTTATTTTATAGTTATTAATAATATCTACCAAAAGTGATAGTTGCAAATAACTTGTCTTGATGTATGAATTTATTATTATTAGCACCACGTCTTACTACCCGTATTACACACGCTAATGTGTAATGGTAGGGTGATTGTGAGATGAAATGAAGGACCTACAGTTTAACGTGTAATCCAAACCACGGTGGAGGCCTGGCATTCCTCACATTCACAAGATGTCTTGTCATAGGTGAAGGAAGGGTTTGGTAATCAGATAAATCTTTGCCGGGACCGAGGATTGAAACTCGGCCGCTAGCATAGAAGTCTGACACCTTACCGCTAGACCGCCAGGTCACCATGAATGTATTAAAATTATTTTAGTAACTACCAGATACCGTTCTTCCTACCAAAATCAGGGTATAATTTAGTGCTTGTTGTCAGGGTGGGTAGTATTTTTTTTAATCGTCGCGTCTTACTATTGATAATTATTCTAATGGGATTGGGACGAGGAAGGAAGCATTTTAGAGGTATAATTGGAAACCGTTGGGGTAATGCCCGTTTCGGGAATAATACCCAAGCTATCAGCAGGGAATCGAAACCCGGGATCCCTAGGCTCGTAGACAGGAGCACTGACCGTTACACCACGGAGCCGGCTATTTTTAGAGATAATCCACCCGCATTTGCGTGGAAGGAGCGTGGGAAACCGGTACTAGAACACCAATCTACCTGTCATCGGCAGGTCAGTCTAAGACAAGAGTGACGCCTTAGATCGTTAGGTCACTGAAACGGTTATGTGGGTAATAAAACGCGGTGTGAAAAATAGTAATTACGTATCAACACATTCCTATCGATAATTCGTTTTAAACATTCTTAGAGTAAAGTTCAAATGATCGTGTACTCGTCCTATTTTCGTTGTTAATGTTATTTTTTTTACCTAGCAAGTGATCAAGGACGCCAATAATCTAAGATGAACAGATAAGATAATTGTATGTGGGCCTACCGAGTGTTCCTATTAATTGTTATTCGAGTACATTTGATGTACTCACATTATCACCTTCCCACATTCTTAGTTAATCTAAAAACTTATCAACCCTTCTTACCTATATTTAACTCATGAGGTGCGTTGTTCAAGCTGCAACAATTACCTGCGACTGCGGCTGTAGTCGCAGTCCTCGCACACGCGCAGTTTGAGTTTGGTCTGCAACACGTGCCGCAGCACCGGGGGAATGAGCAATGCTTGCGGCTGGAGTCGCAGTCTTCGCGTGTGCGTTGCTATTCACTACTGTCTTCTTGTGGTTGATATTGATTACAACTAAGATAAATCAATTGCCGTAATTATTTTGTTTTTCTCTGTATAACATTTTAAACTGTTAATAAACCAATTTTTTTTATCGGATTGCTAAGAAATATTTGTTCTGAATATAGTATATTATAGTATGTTGTATTTAGGCCTAGGTTAGGCCTGATTAGCTTTTTATGAACCAAACCTAACGCCCAAAAAATGTTAAATTAAAAAAAATCATACTATTCACTTTCCAGGGTCATTATAAACCCTTTAAAAAGGCAATTTTTAATTCCAAATATTTATAAAAATTCCCGGACTCCCCGGTGTTCCGGATTTATTCGATCACGATTTGGTCACTCTAGGTATAAACCCACGTGCCTTCTGTTTTTCTGCTCGACTATTCTAGCGCTTTGAGGCTGTGCCGCCACTTTGCCGAGTCTTGTCAGCCCTTATTACATAAAATTAATTAATTAAGGCTCTGCCTACCACTTTGTCGGGTCTTGTCAGCCCTTGTCACATAAAATTAATTAATTAAGGCTGTGCCCACCCCTTCGTAGAGTCTTGTCAGCCCTTATTACATAAAATTAATTAATTAAGGCTGTGCCCACCCCTTCGTAGAGTCTTGTCAGCCCTTGTTACACAAAATTAACTAATTAAGGCTCTGCCCACCACTTTGTCGAGTCTTGTCAGCCCTTGTCACATAAAATTAATTAATTAAGGCTGTGCCCATCACTTTGTAGAATCCTACCAGCCCTTCTTAGTTAATATTAGACCAAAGTTACCCATAACACCTTTGGTCGTTTCATACCTTTTTACTCAAGGCTCTAACCAGTAATTTTAAATAATTTTAATCAAAAATACGCCTTACCCCATGCTGCCATCGAAGTGGATCAAATAATATTAGTTAAATAAGTTTAAAGTTAAAGTTTAGCTTAGTCTGATAAACCTCCCGCGGTGTTTTATTTTGAGACACCGTGTGAAATTCTTTGATAAAATTGGAATTTGATCTTGAATGGTTATCTTTGGAGCCGTGAGCCAAGGTCAGTTTTCCTTAAGTTTAGTTTGAAGGTAAAACGTGTTCTGATAACGCTCTTGTCAAATTGAACCTCACACTAAGTTGAAGTGATCAAGACACGAGAGAATAAATAAGAGATGGAATTAAGCAAGCCCGTAACCAGGTCAACATTTCAGGGGGTGTTTCCGTCGCCCCCTCCCCCCAACAGCCGTAGGGAAAGACAGATTACGAATATTAAGGTGCGGCAGAAGGGGGTGCAAGTATTTTTTCAGTTTTTATAGAATATACATTTGTTGGCAAAAATTAATCAAATATTTCTCCAATAGCAACATAAAGTTTATTTTTCTGCACATGCTAATATTAACAGATCTTAAATATCTGTCAAAGGTTTCCTGGAATGTTGTCAAAACATTTTCTCTTTATTTAAATTTTTTTAACAACATTCCAGGACATCCTTGACAGATATTCAAGATTTGTTGATATTAGCATGTGCAGAAAATTAAACTCTACATTGCTACTGGAGAAATATTTGATTTATTTTGGTCAAAAAAATGTAATGCTTATAAAAACTGTAAAATTACTTGTGCTCCCTTATGCCGCACCTTAAACAAAGAATGAAGTAATAGTGAAAGAGTCAAAGATGACAGTATTTGAAATTGTCTTAACTCCAACATTGTTTTATGGGCGTGAAGCGTGGGTTTGTCAGGAGAAACACAAAGAGCTTGGAATGAGATAGCTAAGAAATGTTTGTGGAAAAACTCGTATGGACAAAGTCAGTAATGAATGGGTGGTGAAGGAATTCAGTTCGAAAGGTAATACATTAGGTAAACGTAAAAGAAACGTCTTATGTTGGTTTGGGGATGTTGAGAGGATGAGGGTGGATCGAGTGGCGAAGAAAACATATGAGGGTAAAGTGTGTAGATCAAAAGCAAGGCGTAGGCCATGTAAGACGTGGCTATATGTTGAAGACGAAAAAGAGAAACTTTTAAGAGTTTTAAGACTAAAAGCGCATGTATCCCTCGGTGTATGGATGTTGTTGGGACCGAAGGGGGTATGAGAGGGTAGGAAAGTGTGGAGGAAGTTAGCGAGGATGGATTAAGTACGGAGTTGGTTTTTTTTTTAGCTATATTCATAATTTCTTGCCTACCCCGTAAGAGAACAGTGTGATTAGGTATGTATATATGTATATGTATGCACGAATATTAAATACCTTTAGAAGCTATCTGGAGTTTATTTCAATTGTAATTATTATTATTATTATTATTATTATTATTGTTAGCACCGCGTCTTACTAGCCGTTCGGGTTATACGCACTTACGCTAATGTGTAATGGTAGGGTGATTGTGAGATGAAATGGAGGACCTACAGTTTAACGTGGAATCCAAACCACGGTGGAGACCTGGCATTCCCCACATTCACAAGATGTCTTGTCAGAGGTGAAGGAAGGGTTTGGTGATCAGATAAATCTTTGCCGGGACCGAGGATTGAACCCCGGACGCCAGCATAGAAGTCTGACACCTT
>CABFVX010001029.1:110362-125277 GCA_902151425.1 Timema shepardi | reverse complement strand
TGCTGGCGGCCGGGGTTCAATCCTCGGTCCCGGCACAGATTTATCTGATTACCAAACCCTTCCTTCACCTCTGACAAGACATCTTGTGAATGTGGGGAATGCCAGGCCTCCACCGTGGTTCGGATTCCACGTTAAACTGTAGGTCCTCCATTTGATCTCACAATCATCCTACCATTACACATTAGCGTAAGTGCGTATAACCCGAACGGGTAGTAAGACGCGGTGCTAATAATAATAATAATAATAATCATAATCACCGATGACATGTGGGTCCACCCTCACACAGCGATGAATTAACGGCTGGGAGCTGTGTCTATTCTATATTTAAACTAATGTATTGTAAATCATGTACTGATATAATCAGTTGATTCAGAAAGTGCACGAATAAACTGCTAAACCAAACTGAATCTGCAACATTTGTCTGTCGCAGGTCGTAAAAAGATCCTTCACGAAATCTGCGGTCGCTTCGTCCCCAGCCAGTTGATAGCCATAATGGGGCCCTCCGGCGCGGGGAAATCCACTCTCCTAGATATTCTCTCCGGATACAGGTTTGTGATTATGGCAATCAAGTCTCTTACAAATGGACGGTAAGATATACAAACAAATCAACTAAAACAAATTAATAACTTGTGGAACAAAATTAGCGCTTAGAAAAGAAAGAGAAAAAAATTGGTACTTAGATAACTTGACCTTGCGTTGGTTCTTAATGACGGTCTTTACCATATAGCTTGACCTTGCTAAGTTCAATTTTTATAGCAAGAACCTTATCCGACAGCTAGAAAAAGTTAATAGATCTACTTTCACGTATTCATACTTCAAGTCACGTGATCTGCAGCTGTCACTTTTGATAGATATTATCAATACCTGTGAAATAACAATAATAATAATAATAATAATATTTAGCACCGCGTCTTACAACCCGTTCGGGTTATACGCTTTAAGTACTAATTACGCTAATGGATCAGGAATTGGTAAGGTTGTATTAGAGGAAGTTAACCCGCATTTGCGTGGAGGTAGAGTGGAAAACCATTTAGGAAAAACCACCCCTCAGTTCACCCGACCGAGATTCGAACCACGATCTCCCCGTCCTCAGCAGTCGAGCTCAACACGACAAGCGCGTTAGCCAACTATTATAAAACTAACAGTATATACCCGCCTCGGTGGCGTAGTTGGTTAACGCGTTGGTCGTGTTGAGCTGCTCGACTGCTGAGGACGGAGAGATCGAGGTTCGAATCTCGGTCGGGTGAACTGGGGGTGGTTTTTCCTAAATGGTTTTTCACTCTACCTCCACGAAAATGCGGGTTCACTTCCTCTAATTCAACCTTCCCAATTCCTAATCATTTAGAGTAATTAGTACTTAAAGCGTATAACCCGAATGGGTAGTAAGACGCGGTGCTAAATATTATTATTATTATTATTATTACTAACAGTATAATGAAATATTATCTATGTTAACCAAAAAAATAAGTTTCTATATTCATAAAATGGTTCTTCTTAGCAAAATTCTACGATAGTAAATGTTTCCACGCTACAATAATAATTATTACACTACCCGCCTCGGTGGCCGCATAATCTAAGGCGTCACTCTCGCAGTACACTAAACTGCCAATTACAGGGAGATCGGGGTTAGAATCCCGGTCGCTTGTACACGGGGTTGTTTTTCCACTCTCCCTCCATACAAATGCGGATACACTCAATCTAAAATTCAACTTTCCTCATCCTTAAATCATTAACGTAATTATTAGGCCTACATATGCGTATAAACTGAACATTTGGTAGGACGTGATAAATGATCATAAATTATTTTTTTACTCTATAATATAATCAGTAAAATTAGGATTGCCGATTTTTTTCAAATTTGAGTAAGGGACATTTTCCAAAGGCGCAGTCAAATTATGTAATTTTTTTCGTTAAGTTTATACTTTTATACTTGAAAAATGTAACTGTCGTTATTGAATGTTCGTAATAATTAGGTAGTGTCAACATTTTTATGAGGAAGAAACTTTTAAAATATAACTACACAATCATTTAAAACTTATTGTTTATTAAATTATTTTGGATGTATTTTATATGTATATTGTAAATTATAGAATTTGTATAATTTGAATTGCATTTAGGGTACAAAGTTGAAGATGAATCACATTTGGGGGAGCGCGGACAAAAAAAAAGAATACCTCTGCTTTAGGGAGAATAGTTTAAATATGTTATTTTCAATAACTTCGTTAAGATTTCTTACGCTAGAATACAATTCCTCATTTATCTGCTGTGAAAAATATCAATTATTGAAGAAATCTTCTTATCATATTATTTCTTAATGTATTGAAGATAATTATATATAACTATTTATATTTTCTTATTTAGGAGTGAGAAGAGAAGTGTCCTTAACGATACTTGTCCTGCTTCAATTGTTTTGTTTCATGATTTCAGGAGTGACGGACAGTGTGGGAAGGAGAAGAGAAGATACTTGTCCTGCTTCAATTGTTTTGTTTCATGATTTCAGGAGTGATGGACAGTGTGGGAAGGAGAAGAGAAGATACTTGTCCTGCTTCAATTGTTTTGTTTCATGATTTCAGGAGTGATGGAAAGTGTGGGAAGGAGAAGAGAAGATACTTGTCCTGCTTCAATTGTTCCGTTTCATGATTTCAGGAATGACGGAAGTGTAGGAAGGAGAAGAGAAGATACTTGTCCTGCTTCAATTGTTCCGTTTCATGATTTCAGGAATGACGGAAGTGTGGGAAGGAGAAGAGAAGATACTTGTCCTGCTTCAATTGTTCCGTTTTCATGATTTCAGGAGTGACGGACAGTGTGGGAAGGAGAAGAGAAGATACTTGTCCTGCTTCAATTGTTCCGGTTCATGATTTCAGGAATGACGGAAGTGTAGGAAGGAGAAGAGAAGATACTTGTCCTGCTTCAATTGTTTTGTTTCATGATTTCAGGAATGACGGAAGTGTGGGAAGGAGAAGAGAAGATACTTGTCCTGCTTCAATTGTTTCGTTTCAGGATTTCAGGAGTGCTGGAAAGTGTGGGAATGAGTATAAAAGGGTCCTTTGCGATCCTTGTCCTGCTATATCCTTCCTCTGGTCGTGTTTCATGATTTCAGGAGTGACGGAAAGTGTGGGAATGAGTATAAAAGGGTCCTTTGGGATCCTTGTCCTGCTATATCCTTCCTCTGGTCGTGTTTCAGGATATCAGGAGTGACAGGGGTAGTGGGTGTGGATGGCGTGGAAAGGGACCTGGATGAATTCAGGCGACTATCTTGCTACATAACCCAAGACGACAGACTGGAGCCTCTTCTAACCGTTCAGGAGAATATGAGGGTGGCAGCTGATCTGAAGTTAGGCGTTCACGTGACAACGCAAGAGAAGCTGGCCATCGTGAGTATTTCGATAGAACTTTCCATCACTACTGTCTTATTCAAATAACAATACCTTTTAAAGACGGTTTCAAAATATACTGAAATAATTCTCATTGAATTCATACGTTAAGTTAACCTGTCACGTTCGATAGACAGTATCAATACGTACCTGTAAAATAACACCAATAATATACAGGTGGCCATACATTCTGGACACACAAAACAACTCAACTCCGCGGCAAGAGCCATCTATTATTATTATTATTATTATTATTATTATTATTATTATTATCATCATCACCGCGTCTTACTACCCGTTCGGGTTATACGCACTTAAGCTAATGTGTAGTGGTAGTGTGATTGTGAGATGAAATGGAGGACCTACAGTTTAACGTGAGATCCGAACCACGGTGGAGGTCTGGCATTCCTCACATTCACAAGATGTATTGTCAGAGGAGAAGGAAGGGTTTGGTAATCAGATAAATCTGTGCCGGGACCGAGGATTGAACCCTCGGACCTCCGACTCAGAAGTCTGACACCTGTCTTCTAGACCGCCATCAAATAATTATATATGTTATAATCTCGAATAGCCTTAAAGTCTCGAGGGTTTTGAGCATTCTCAAAGTCCCACCCCCACATTTTCTTTTTAACAGGTAACTTAATACCATATTTTTTTTATCTAATAAGACCATATTTTTATCTAATAAATATAGAGTCCAAATTACATAAATTTATTAAACAAATCCGGGACAAAATTAATCCGAGAAATAGATCTAATTCTTATTTCGAAGAGTGTGCCCGGAAATATTGTCCAAAGGTCACCGACCTTAGGCCATGAAGCTATACCCTGATGTCTACAGGAAGCCCACCTTCAAGCACCAACATTTATTGAAAGTCACTGAAATACGTATACATTGGTTTTAAATGATTTACTATTTAAAACGTCATCAAAAATTTACAATAACACTTCCTTACGGGCTACTGTATAATTTTTTCTTAATAGTTTTACTTTGCGCCGCGTACTACTACTCTTTTGGGTTATAAGCTTATGTTCTAATTACAATAATGGGCTAAGGACGAGTAAGGTTGATTTTTTTAGGAGGTTTACCCGCATTTACGTAGAGGGATAGTGGAATATTTTTTTTAAACCATCAATACATCCTACCGAGATTCGAACCCTGAAAACCCTGTCATCGACAGCCTAGTTTATTGTGAGAGTGATTCCTTAGACTATACGCCCACCGGAGCGAGTCTTAACATTATTAATTAAATTGAACCGACTTCGGTGACCGCACAGTCTAAGGCGTTACTCTAGTGTTGGACTAGACTCACGATGACGGGAAGATCTGAGTTCAAATCCTAGTAGGGTGTAATGAAGATAGTTTTACCAAATATTTTTCCGATCTCTCCCCCCCGCAATACGGGTACAATTCCTTTAAATTCTACCTTCCTCACCCCAGACTTATTAGTTTCATTAGTACATATGCCGCCTATAACTTGAACAGTTAGTAGGACGCGGGGGATTTAAAAAAATTAAATTAAATAGACTAAGAATTTAAGAATAGTCGACCACGGTGGTCTTGGGGTAAAGTTCTCGCCTCATGAGCGAGCTCCAACCGAGGTCGACAAATTCTTATTGAGCAACAAATATCCGTAGCACAAATTCCTTAGGAGGGGAAGTAAAGTCGTTGGTCCTATGTCGAGTGTATATTATGAAAGAACCCTGAAAGGCGTGTGAAAATACCTTTCCCGGCAAAATTGGTAGGTTATTTCGTTCTCGGTCATAGAAATTCTTGTGTACTGGTATAATCAGTCGGTTCAGAAAGTGCACGTTAAATACTTTAAATAATAAAGAAACATAGACACAAATAAGAATAATTGTAATATTGTGGTTTCCGCCACCGTAGAAACATAATCTTCCGGTTTCCAAATAACGGGCTCGCTATGAAACTCAGCCTTGGTTCTGGTACAGATTGAAGAGATACTGTCCACGCTGGGGCTCCTGGCAGCTCGAAAGACGAGGGCGTCCATGCTGTCCGGTGGTCAGAAAAAGAGACTGTCCATCGCCTTGGAGCTCGTCAACAATCCGATGGTCATGTTCCTGGACGAACCTACCACGTGAGTGTTCCGTTCAGACTTGAAGGGGGGGAAGTGGGAGCAAGGACTCGATTAATAGGGCCCGGGGGTAACAGATAAGTGATTAAGGATGCTGCCTACGTGCCCTTTCGCACGGGAAACTTTAAAGCAGCTATTTTTATAATCAAAGCGCTAAAAATTGTCAAGACACACCACTAGTTTTTTTTAGGAGAGATATTTTATTGTAAGAAAATATATTAAGTCCCGAAAACGTTATTGAGATGCATGCACTGCATAAAGATCTTAAACGCAAACTTGATAAGATTTAACAGATAGAAATTATAAAATATAGATTTCTTTCCTTTCCCCTCTTCAACTGCCTTAGTTTCATTTTGTTCTGTTCAATAAACTTATGAAAAATATGTGTCTTTTCAATGAGTTCAGCTACAACTTAATTTTACTTTCTGTTAATTTTTTTTGAAACTTTTTGTTGTTGTGAATATTGGCTCTTGAAACTCATATAATTAGCTCAGAATTAAATTCAGATGCTCTAAAATGCCCTCCCACAGGGTTGAATTCCTAAAATTCTCTCGCGAGAAGGGGGGTGAGGGGGGAGTGCAACAACAGCTTGAAGTCCCCGAGTAGTCAACGTCGTCTGTTATGAGCGTGTATTAAGCCAAAGGTCCCGGGATTGATTCCTGTGTTCAGGTGTAATTTTTTCAATTTAAAGATTTAAAAAAAAGTGTTTAAATTAAAACTTTTTTTATATATCTTTTTTTAATTAATCTTAATAATGACGTAAAGTAGTTTCAAAATATTGAGAATTAAAATCTTTATACATAAATTTTTTATTCCAAAATAACTGAATTTGATTTCTATAAAATTAGCTAACAAAATACATTTTATTTTATTGCAACAGTCTGTATCTCTGGGGCGTTAGCCCCGGTTTCCCTCCTTTAAATCTGAGCTTGATAATAATACTAATAAAAGAGTAAAATGACATCAATTTTGGCCACAAAAATTAATATTTATATTTTCTAAAAGAATCTACTTGTGAAAATTGGACTCTAATTTAAATCTCGAAACGGAAGTAGCAGGCCGTGGTTTTCTATTTTAGAAAAACAATAGATCTTAGACCAGTGAACTATTTTTACAATATTGTGAATGGGGGAGAGAAAAAATCTTAAAAAATAATTCCTCCATCTTCCTCTATCCCTCCACCATTCTTCCTCCTTTAATTTCTTCCATTCTTCTCTCTATTGTACACTTTCTGTTATCTATTCGTCTCATCTCATTCTTGGTATCCGTTACGGTCTATTAGGTCCTGTAGAATAAAAAACGCAAGGGATTATTTTTTAAATTAAATAAAAAAACATTTAAACTTAAACATATCCGCTTTTGCCAAGGGAATGAGCAATATGAATAAAAACTAGATTTAGCTAGATTGTAATGATATTGGTTTGGATTACTATAAATTATGTAAAAAGTCACGGATGAAGGTAATTTTTCTTTAAAGTAACATATGTAGAGTATCCTTTTATGATTCATCCATGAAGAAACACGTGCTTCTCAGAAATAATGGGAAAAGGATTACACCTTTAAAATATATTTTTTATACCATATTTCCTGTTAAAAGAAAAACTGCGCTATTTCCTGTTAAAAGGAACAACTCCGCAGTATTTGGCAAAATACGCCAATTCCCTATACCAATAAGAAGCTAGCCTTCACAACACCTGTCGCTAGGACTCTTTCTATTAGTTAGTTTTTACACTGTTGACGTTGACGAGGGGAGAAAGATGCAAGGGGTATGTCATATATAAGCTGTTTGTGCGTATCAGCCAGGCATCCGGGATCCAAACGCCCACGCACAAGTCGCACAAGCCACACACTGGCAGTCACAGTCTAACACAGTATAAAATAACTTACATTAATATCACAAGTGTGCAGTGATATAAAGCATTTAATTGGAGTATGTATAAGCAATTAACAGATGTCATTTAAATAAACCGTGTGTGAATAAACAGCCATCAACAGTTCTCTTTCTTCACATTTATTAATTATACCGCTCTAATCAGTGCTCGACCACGGAGCTATAGACAGCTGGTTAAACGGTATCTTTTCCGTACAGTGATGATAGGCACTCGATCACGGAGCTTTATACAACCTATAAATCATCACAGCATTATTATATCAGGGAATTAATACGTAGTGTTTCAATCGACGCCCAAAGCGGGGCGATTGATTCCATAGTATTACAAGATCTTGGACTTTTTTTTAGATGAATCTAGGTTTTATGTGAATAAAATTTGTAGACTTTAGTATGCCTAGATGTATCTTGACTTTTCCGGACGGGCTAGATCTATTGGGTGAATAAAGAGTATAATCTATCTTTTTCCCTGAGATACATCTAGGTTTTTTTTAAGACGTCTAGGGAGCATGCTAGCTTTTCAGCAGTGTTCATCAGTTTGATCGTGGCGATGTTCCTGCCGGTCAGACATGAGAAAATGCATCGTGCTCGGAAGGATGTTAATATATGTAAATAGCTGTTAAGATTTGAAAGTGAAAATATTGACATTTTACCTGCGGAGTTTTTTTTTTTTTTGCCAGTAACTAACGAAACACGCGAAGGAGCCTTGACTTCCTGAAAACGGATGGCGATACCTCTCACACCTTAGTTATTTACCGAAGCCTTCAACTTATCAACACCAACGTTTTTTTAATCGTATCTTTTGTCCACACACACACAACTACAGTTCCTAAAGGTGTCATTAACAAAGAACCGCTACCTAAGAATTTCCTAGTCTAAAGATTTACTAGGAACTACATAGCGGCGTTGACAAAGAGATTTTTTTTAAATGTGGCATTAACAAAGAACCGCTATCTAAATATGTCCTGCCACACCGGTTGTACTGAAAGTGTTTTTTTTTTTAACAATATGTTTTTCAACTTTCCCTTCACGTGGACGCTGATTCATAGTACAAAACAATATGTATCTAGCTCTTGGGCTGTAACTACCACTGAAGAATCTGCTGTTATTTCCGGTCTAGGCAGGATACATCTACCTAGACCTAGCTTCTAATTATTCACTTTGACATTAGTTGGCGCTAAGTCTACCAAGTAGACTCTATCGCTTATTCACTTCGCCCAAAATGTCAGTGTGAACAACTGTAATATGTAATATGTAGCTTTGTGGGCTTGACATTCGCTCTCCACTGTAACTCTCTTTCATTCACTCACTGTATGTGTTACACATATACAGACACTCCCCTTAGTAACGAAGAAAACAGCCATAATGTCATTAAAGCCTTTCCTGAAGAGAAAGTTGTTAAGTGAAACCTCTAGACCTTGAAGAGCGGGTCCTAATGATTTTCTAGCCTACAACTCCAGAGAGAGAGAGAGGGTTTTCGATACTCACCTTCGGACCCAAATCTTTAAAACTCACTTTCCTCAAGTCAGCCCACATGAGTTATCTTAGTGCCGCGTCTTACTACAGTAGCCCCATGGCTTCTTTGGTGCTGACTGACTTCTGACAGTCAACATTTAGGTATATACCTAAATTTTGACTGTCAGAAATGACAGCTGCTAAACACATGTTTTTGCAGATCATATAGTTCGGCGTAGGGATACATAATTTGGTCTGGAAGCTTTTTAAAGCCATCAGCTGTGAGCTGTCAGTCAGCACCAAAGAAGTCATGGGGCTACTGTACCTGTTCAGATTATACGAATGTGTACTAATTACAATAATGAGTTATAGATGAGGAAGTGGACCCGCATTTGCGTGGAGAAAGAATGGACAATCATTTTTTAAATACTCTGTACACCCGACCGGGACTCGAACCCCATCATCGGCAGTCTAGTCTATTGTGAGAGTGGCATCTTAGCCTATGTGACCACCAGGCTAGCGGTTAGAGTAATTTAATCCCCTGATAACCAGAGCTGACATTTTAACGTTCCGCTAAAAATCCAAGTAGGTTAATCTCTCTTAAGGTGCGGCCGAAGGGAGCGCGAGTAATTTTACAGTTTTTATAGCATTACATTTTTTTGGCCAAAATAAATATTTCTCCAGAAGCAACATGGATTTTAGTTTTCTTCACACGCTAATATCAACAGTTGTTGAATATCTGTCATAAGCATAGCGGCATTTGATGACAAACGTTTTAAATGATGAGAAAAAGTTTTGACAAAATTCCAGTACACCCTTGACATATATTCAATATCTGTTGATATTAGCATGTGCAGAAAACTAAACTCTTATGTTGCTACTGGAGAAATATTTGATTTATTTTTGCCAAAAAATTTCAATTCTATAAAATAAACTGTAAAAATACTTGCACTTACTCGGTCGCACATTAAAACCAAAGTAAAATCATTTGATTAGTGAATGCTGACAGTTACTAGCGTTGTATTCTACACAGGGGGAGGCTAATTTTTTATTTAGCATCGCGTCTTACTACCCATTCGGGTCACTCGCTTATGTACTAATTACGCTGATGGTTTTAGGAAAAAGGGAAATTATACTTAGAGGAAGTGTGCCCGCATTTATGTGGAGGGAAAGTGGAATTAATCACGGTGGAGGCCTGGCATTCCCCACATTCACAAGATGTGATTAATACACGTCTTGTCAGAGGTGAAGGAAGGGTTTGGCAATCAGCTAAATCTGTGCTGGGACCGAGGATTGAACCTCGGACCTTCAGCACAGAAGTCTGACACCTTACCCCTAGACCACCAGGTCACGTTATAAACATATAAATATTACACCTGACCACTTCAACTGAGACGGTAACATGCTTCAGTGGTGTCTATAAATAAATGCTAAGGACCGTCATATTTGTAGTCCTGGGTCACTTGAAGCCTGTCAGGAGCGCACACCCACTGACGTTACGTCTCGTTACAGAGGGCTGGACAGCAGCTCGTGCTCGCAGTGTCTGAAGCTCCTCAAGATGTTGGCGAGACAAGGCAGGACCATCGTGTGCACGATCCACCAGCCCAGCGCCTCCCTGTTCCAACAGTTCGACCACGTGTACGTCCTGTCCCAGGGCAGGTGTCTGTACCAAGGGTCCACTGATCAGCTGGTGCCTTACCTCTCCGGCGTCAACCTGCCTTGCCCGCTCTACCACAACCCTGCGGATTACGGTGAGTAGCACTAGAGGCTCTGTGGCATAGTTACCACAACCCTGCAGATCACGGTGAGTAGCACTAGAGGCTTTGTTACCACAACCTTGCTGATCACAGTGAGTGGCACTGGAGGCTTTGTTACAACAACCCTGCAGATCACGGTGAGTAGCACTGGAGGCTTTGTTACAACAACCCTGCAGATCACGGTGAGTAGCACTGGGGGCTTTGTTACAACAACCCTGCTGATCACGGTGAGTAGCACTGGGGGCTTTGTTACAACAACCCTGCTGATCACGGTGAGTAGCACTGGGGGCTTTGTTACCACAACCCTGCAGATCACGGTGAGTGGCACTGGAGGCTCCGTGGCATAATTACCACATCCCTGCAGATCACGGTGAGTAGCACTGGAGGCCACAGCATTGCGGATCACGGTGAGTAGCACTGGAGGCCACAACCTTGCAGATCACGATGAGTAGCACTGGGGGCTTCGTGTTGTGCTTGCCACAACCCTGCTGATCACGGTGAGTGCCACTGGAGGCTCCGTGGCATAGTTACCACAACCCTGCAGATCACGGTTAGTAACACTAAAGGCTACGTGGCATAGTTACCACAACCCTGCAGATCACGGTAAGTGGTGAGGCTGTGGATCTTTAGCTTTAAAGTTCATACATTTAATTTCCTAAACTTTTGTACTGATTATATTTTATTTTTGAAAGCCCGACATCTTAGAGCGCAGCTTATAAACCAAGAAACACAGCAAGCTGGAGTTTGCCATAGCCTCGGCTACTTAAGGAAGCATGCACATTGCACGTCTTGGGCGTGTTTTTTGTTGACTTTTACATTTGACAAGTTTGATGTATTAAACCGCGTGACTACGAGTCTGGATAAAACTAAGGCGTAGAATTCGGAAATTTTCGTGTTTACTCGGGGAAACATGAGTAAGTGCATCTCGGGATTCTTTTAACCAACATATTGAGGATATTTCTTTCTACTTGAAATTGTTTTTTTTAGTCCCGCGTCTCATAACCTGTTTGGATTACGCACACATTTTCTAACAACGATAAAGTCTTAGGGCTGAAGAAAGGTTAATTTGGAGGAAGTGTATCACCAAAATTTGCATGGCGGCAGGGTGGCAAATTATTTAGGAAAAACCACCCCCAGTTCACCAGAGTGAGATTCGAACCTTGATCTTCTCGTCCTTGGCAATCTAGATCAATACAAAACTAGAGCGTTAGCTAACTACTTAACCGAGGCGGGTGACTTGTACTAGTACGTAACTTACATAGTTTTCGTTTAGAATAATACAAAAAAATCTGCAGCACAACATTATAAAGAAGAAGTATCTTTATATTCGGGAAGTCGCCTAACATCATATTTACTTAGAATCTCCATAACGTCATAGTGAGTCTAATTATTGCTATAGATTTTCAGCTACAAAAGGAAATAAATGGTACCGTGCACCGCACAGAATTTCTCTCTAGCTTATCTTAAAATAACAACTAAAGCAGAAACACTCCACCAAATATCATAAATGAAATAATATATACTGTTACAAAAACGTCGAGAAAAAATGGAACATCTCTGTCCATAAAATAACATAAGAAACAATTTCACATTTCAAAGACCTCCATAAAAAACATATATTTTCTTATAGCTCAAAAAACAATTGGTTCTATAAAAACATATTTAAAAAATAATAATTTTAATATCCCAACAACCTTATAACGATAAATTATTTCGTATCCCAAATATTTTGTCGGAGATATTGTCAAAATTGGAAGTATTAGGTTATGTAAAGTGCCCTCAAATCCATTTTCATGTGGAAACGAGAGTTGACATTTTGTTTGAAATATTAAACAATACCTGGGTGCAAAATTTAATCAAAATCGTTAAAGCGTATTTTGAGAAAATAAATGTTATCTCTCTTTGCCCTTAAGTAAACTATCCTTCATTTTAGAGTTAGATATTTGATTCCCTTTGAGGAATCTTATAAAATCCTGATCGGTAAAATGGTTTCGGCTCTAGACACACAGACAGACATACAGACAGACGGCATGCCAAAAACACTTTTTGGGTTCAAGGGGGTCACATAAAACGTCGACATTTATCAAAATCTCTATTCCGATAGTTTTACTATTACAGTAATTCTCTCTCCGAAAGGCTTTCGCTTCAGGAACCGATGTTAGTGGGTTCAAACCCAACCAAGGTCGACGGATTTTTCTTGAGCTATAATAATCCGTAGCACAACTTCCTTCGAAGGGGAAGTAAAGCCGCCGGTCCCATTTCGATTGTATGGCATGTAAAATAACCCTGGAAGGTATGTGAAAATACCTTTCACGGTAAAATTTGTAGGCTTTTCCGCTCTCGCTCATAGAAATTCTCGTGTCATGTGATAATACAATCATTAAGTTCAGAAATTGCACGTTAAATACCTCAAATAAATAAATACAAAGAATAAAGAAAGAAAAAATTAACAGACTTTAAATAAAATCAAGTAAAAACTTAAAGCAACATTTTAATGTAACGATCGAATTTACATTTCTTTGAAAAAACTAGAGGATGTATTTCCCAATAATAAATATGTGCTACATTTTAAGGAAGGTGGTCTGAAGCCCTTGTAAGTATCAAACCGTGAAAGTCATTATGAATTAATTACGTTCTTATTTAGCTAATAAATTTTAATCGGTCGGTCAAGGTTATTACGACTTGTTTATCAAAAATAGTAAAAAGCGAAACGGACTGTACTTTGAGATTAGCCGTATAAGTGTAGCCTTTGTACCCTATTACGCGGGCCTAACCCCGAACCTAAGGCAAGGATATTTTAGTGGGAGGGGGAAAATATCAAATGTCCGTGTGTTGTTTACATCCTGATTTTTTTTTATCTCGCAATAGTTTCTTTTATAAAAGAAATAAAATTATTAGTTTCTTAGCGACGAAAAGTCTAATCTTTCGTTTATTTGATGGCGAGGGTAGAATTTATTCCCATTCCAAAGTTCAAAATAAGATAGATAGATATATATTCTATATTTATACAGGGCGTTTCTAAAAATACGTGCGTTATTTATTTGCAGGGAACCTTTTCGGGGAGGCAGCGTGTGTACAGTAGCCCCATGGCTTCTTTGGTGCTGACTTCTGACAGTCAGCATTTAGGTATATACATAAATTTTGAATGTCAAAAGTGACAGCTGCTAAACACATGTTTTTACAAATCATCTGGTTCGGCGTAGGGATACGTAATTTGGTCTGGTAACTTTTTAAAGCTGTCAGTCAGCACCAAAGAAGCCATGGGGCTACTGTATATCCTATTTACAGTAGGAGGGGTGGTTTTTTATTTTTTGCACTCGTTTGGATTATACGCCTATATACCAAGTAACCTAATGTGTTAAGGGTTAGGGAGGTTGAATTTAAAAGAATTGTACCCAAATTTTCATGGAGAGAGAGAGCGAGAGTAGAAAATTATTTAGGAAAACCCGCTCTCAGTGCACCCGACCGCGATTCGAACACCGATATCCCCGTCTACCGCAGTCTAGCCTACCACGAGAGTAGCGCCTTAGAACATGCGGCCACCGAAGCGGGGAGAGAGGGTTGGTGAGAACTAACAGAAGGTTCTTTATTTGAAACATTGGCTGAATGTCACTAATATCATCCTACTCGGAAATAATAATGAGTTGCTTAGTAAACCTGTATTATTAATTAGCAGTTTTATCAAACGAGTCTAGTAATACTTCCATAAGGATTACCATATAAATGGCGTTTACGTAACTAATAATAATTATTATTAGCACCGCGTCTTACTACCCGTTCGGGTTATACGCACTTACGCTAATGTGTAATGGATAGGGTGATTGTGAGACGAATTGGAGGAGCTACAGTTTAACGTGGAATCCGAACCACGGTGAAGGCCTGGCATTCCCCACATTCACAAGTTGTGATTAATACACGTCTTGTCAGGGGTGAAGGAAGGGTTTGATAATCAAATAAATCTGTGCCGGGACCGAGGATTGAACCCCGGCCGCCAGCACAGAAGTCTGACACCTTACCCCTAGACCACCAGGTCACCTCGTAATTAATTGAAATAACAAAATATATAAATACACTTATTATGTTTTTTTTTTGTTTCGTGGCTGTGATAGCAAGAGTTACTATAATACATTAACTAAAAAATAAATAAAAGTCTCCATGTTATAAACAGCCCATGAACACAACCAAATACGGTTTGTATTGCTTTATCCCTTGTTTCGGATGATTGGCCATCTTAATTCATGAAGAGAAGGCATCTTTCTAGAAGCTCTCGTTTGAATAACATTTCTAAGTGAACCAAAAACTCCGTTTATACAATAATGTTAAAACGATTAAAAGAAAAAAATAA
>CABFVX010001029.1:91610-110178 GCA_902151425.1 Timema shepardi | reverse complement strand
GCGGGCAGGAGGGAAGTGGAAAACTATATCAGAGAAACCACCCCCAATACATCCGGTTGGGATTCGAAACCCGACCTCCCCGTCGTTGGCAAACCAGACCAACACGAAGTTAAATGTTGACATCTTATTCCCTCCTGTCGTGGGCTTTCTATTTTGCGATTTCTCACGTTTCTTTCCTTGGCCTCTCTCCAGGCGAACTCCCGAGTCATTTTCTTGATACGTTCTTTAATTTATCTAGTACTTTGTAACGTTTAAAAGAGCTAGCCTGATATATTAATGTTTTTAAGCCACCATTAGGGTGACATTTGATATAATTATTAAATTGGGTCCAAGTTTGCTGTGCTGTATATTTAAAAAGGGATGATGTCTTATTTTATAAATAAAAAAATTCTGGTGTTTAATAGCTTTTATTTTATTTTAAGTAGATAAACATTTTTTGCTAGATATTTCACACATTTTAGATTTTAATTTAAAAGCCCAACTATTACGTTACATGCACGGTAATTCCCAACACGTGAAATTTAGAACACAGATTAAGATGTCATAGACTCTTACCTACACGGCTCCTAGTCAGGAAGCAAAGTGAAGAGATGCGTACCCTGAAGGGGTATATCAAGCGACAATTCCTTCTAGAAGCTCCCCCCGCCCCTCCCCCCCAAAAAATAAGGTGTGGTCATCCAGGTGCGTTTCTGTTCACAAAACTGCGTTGTCTTTTTAAACAGAGACGTAGGAGGATGTCGCCATACCTTGAAACTTAACAACTTAACACAAATAAATCTTACTAACCGCTCTCATTTAAAATATCGTAACTTTGAATAAAGATGTGAATAATAAATTATTTAGATGTATAATTTGATATAATTACAAATTAAATCAATATAATCTAGGGTTCACCTGAAAAATCTCTAAGACGCTAGTAAAACCATAAAATGTCCAAACTGTGTTTTAAAATATTATGCATAAAATTTGGTTACAGTTCAATTTTTATAGACGCGCTTCAATGGCTGTATGGTCTAACGTGTTACTCTCTTGTTAGGTTAGACTACCGATGACGGGAAGATCGGGGTTCGAATCTCGGTCGCGTATACAAGAGAGTAGATTTTTCCCCCCAAAATGATGTTCCCCTCTCTCTCTCCCCACAAATAGATTACACTTCCTCTAAATATAACCTTACTAAGCTTAAAACCATTAGCGTAATTAGTACATAAGTTTATAACCCGCGGTGATAAAAAATAATAATTATAGGACAAGCCTTTAAAAAAATGTTTTTTTCCTAACACAAAATTGATAGCATTTTACTACAGTAGTTTATAGGAATTATTGATAACTAGTAATCACGCACGGCGCTTCCTGTGACCCACTGTGGTGTAAGAATTATATAAGCCCCCCNCCCCCCCCTTCCACTCCCTCCATGGTGCCCGATTTAAAATGGAAACGTTATCCCTGAAAAGTAATTTTAAACCAAATTAAAAATATGTTCTTCAATTGTTTTTTTAAAAAAATAGCCTAGTTAAAAAACTAATTAAATATTTAAAAATCCTGCTTCGAGGTGCACTCGGACTCCTTCCCGTCCACCCATGTTAAAAATTTCAGATCTCTGTGTGCCGTAGATTTGGCTGGGCATCGCACACAAAACACTTCCTTTTTTTTTTAGGTGAAAGTAGATTTACTATGTGTCCGCGGTTCGATCTAAGGTTGGGTGATTTAGGGGGAGTTTTTCTTCTCCGCTCCTCCTCAAATGTACCCTCGCCAAACAAATCCTGCTAACTTAAAACCACCCTAAGTTGATACCGACTGGGTGGACATATAAATACAAGGATGAGCCTATACCACACACACACACACACACACACACACACACGCACACACAGCCTGCAATAAAACTAGGAACTCCTCTGCTCATCAATAGACCGCTAACCACCTCGGTGGTTGAATGGTATTATCCTCTAAGTCAGGGTGGTCTAACATTTTTAATCCCAACGGCCAACTCTAATCATCAGTTCCCACCGCGGGCTAAGGATTGTTTAGTAATCTCATCAACTTAAAATAGGCCTACAAACCATACTTAGCTAACAATTATTTAAATACTCATGTATAAATTGTATTTTAGGTTAGTATGATCTTTAAAACTTTACTACAACTTTTTTTTATTAATCTACCAAATATTTATTATGAAATATGCACGCACAAATACTTTTACAAAATACATTATTATGGATATAAATGTATACATATTTTTATTAATCAAATAAATGCATACATGTTTTATTAATAAAATAAATGTATATATATTTTTATTAATCCAATAAATGTATACATGTTTTATTAATCAAATAAATGTATACATATTTTTATTAATCAAATAAATGTATACATGTTTTTATTAATCAAATAAATGCATACATGTTTTATTAATAAAATAAATGTATATATGTTTTATTAATCAAATAAATGTATACATGTTTTTATTAATCAAATAAATGTATACATGTTTTATTAATCAAATAAATGTATACATGTTTTTATTAATCAAATAAATGTATACATGTTTTTATTAATCAAATAAATGCATAATACAATGAAATCGTGACCTCTTAAAATAAATATTTTTATTTGACACATTAAGCAATTTCACCTCTGCCACCAATAGATTCCCTTTAATTTTCCTCCAGGATATTGTTAGGGCCACATTTTCAAGGAGCATGGACCGCCAGTTGGACACCACTGCTCAAAGGCATCACTCTCGCAATATACTGGGATTCTGATGACAGGTAGATTGGAGTTCGAATTCCGAACGGGTGTACTGAGGGTGGTTTTCCCCTAGATGGTTTTCCGCTCTTCTTCCCAGCAAATATAGATACACCACCTCCAAATTCAACCCTACCCCTCCCTAAAATATCCACGTACTAATTATTACAAATTCGTATAACCCAAACGGGTAGTAAGACGTGGTGCTAAATTATTATTATTATTTAAAAAAAAAGAGTAATGCTTCTAGAATAACTTGTGCTTTATCTACTTCTGCGACCTTACCGAAAGCGGAAACAGTTCTACTGCCAAGACTTTGTTTTTGTGATAGCGTTTATTTATTTGGCCTGTTTAGAAAGATTGCAAACTGACTCGTGCCAAAATATATCTAGCCTCAAACTTAATACGGTACTGTAGAGAGGTTTTTATTAATACGGTTACCTAGAAATGTTTAGATGAACTTTAAATAAATATAATATGTGCAATGAGGTTGACCGCATAGAACTAGCTCTAGCTATGTATAGGATGTAAGGAGTGGGACTGATAGAACTAGATCAAGATAGGGATAGGGTGTAATGAGGTGGACTGGATAGAACTAGCTCAAGATAGGGATAGAGTGTAAGGAGGGGGATTGGATAGAACTAGCTCAAGATAGGGATAGGTTGTAATGCGGTGGACTGGATCAAACTAGCTCAAGATAGGGATAGAGTGTAATGAGGACACTGGATATAACTAGCTCAATTCAGGGATAGGGTGTAATGAGATGGACTGCATAAAACTAGCTCAATTCAGGGATAGGGTGTAATGAGGGGGACTGGATATAACTTAGCTCAATTCAGGGATAGAGTGTAATGAGGGGGACTGGATATAACTAGCTCAATTCAGGGATAGGGTGTAATGAGGTGGGCTGGATAGAACTAGCTCAAGATAGAGATAGGGTGTAATCAGGTGGACTGGATAGAACTGTTCAAGATAGGGATAGGGTGTAATGAGGGGGGCTGGATATAACTAGCTCAATTCAGGGATAGGGTGTACAGAGGGGGGCTGGATATAACTAGCTCAATTCAGGGATAAGGTGTAATGAGGTGGACTGGATAAAACTAGCGCAATTCAGGGATAGGGTGTAATGAGATGGACTGGATAAAATTAGCTCAATTCAGGGATAGGGTGTAATGAGGTGGGCTGGATAGAACTAGCTCAAGATAGAGATAGGGTGTAATGAGGTGGACTGGATGGAACTGTTCAAGATAGGGATAGGCTGTAATGAGGGGGACTGGATATAACTAGCTCAAGATAGGGTATAAAATGTAATGAGGTGGACTGGATAGAACTAGCTCAATTCAGGGATAGGGTGTAATAAGGTGGACTGGATATAACTAGCTCAATATAGGGATAAAATGTAATGAGGTGGACTGGATAGAACTAGCTCAATTCAGGAATAGGGTGTAATGAGGTGGACTGGATAGAATTAGCTCAGGATAGAGGTAGGGTGTAATGAGGTGGACTGGATATAACTAGCTAAAGATAGGGATAAAATGTAATGAGGTGGACTGGATAGAACTAGCTCAAGATAGGAATAAAATGTAATAAGGTGGACTGGATACAACTAGCTCAAGATAGGGATAAAATGTAATGAGGTGGACTGGATATAACTAGCTCCAGATAGGGATAAAATGTAATGAGGTGGACTGGATAGAACTAGCTCAATTCAGGGATAGGGTGTAATGAGGTGGACTGGATATAACTAGCTCAAGATAGGGTATAAAATGTAATGAGGTGGACTGGATAGAACTAGCTCAATTCAGGGATAGGGTGTAATAAGGTGGACTGGATATAACTAGCTCAATTCAGGAATAGGGTTTAATGAGGTGGACTAGATAGAATTAGCTCAAGATAGAGATAGGGTGTAATGAGGTGGACTGGATAGAATTAGCTCAAGATAGTGATAGGGTGTAATGAGGGGGACTGGATATAACTAGCTCAAGATTAGGGATAGGGTGTAATGAGGTGGGCTGGATAGAACTAGCTCAAGATAGAGATAGGGTGTAATGAGGTGGACTGGATAGAACTAGCTTAATTCAGGGATAGGGTGTAATGAGGTGGACTGGATAGAACTAGCTCAGGATAGGAATATTTGGCTTACTTAATTAAGTGCAACAATGCACTTTCAAATTCTTAGTGCCATAGAGTAAGTAATTAATAAATGTTTGGATAAAACTAGGATAAATTATAAATAAAAAGTAATTAATTTTATGTTCAAATAATAATAATAATAATAATCATAGTAATAATAAAACCCGCATCTGTGGGAACGAGAAAAGAGGCGTTGATCAAGTCTATTCTGGTACTGAATATCAAGACATGAAGACGCATTATTTTATTTTTTTCATTAGCTTTTTAACAATTTTTAGTCATTTTTTACCGCGTCTTTTTTTAAAATATTTTTTTGTTTAGTCTTGGAAACAAATTAACATAATTGTTAGTGGCCTTGTGAAATTTTTAGTAAAAAAATCTTCTAAGCACTACGCCTACTTTTATTGTCATAAATATTCCGAGATATAGACACACCCTAATATCCCGAAAACGAAACATTTTAGAAACAATTGTTTCGAACAAAAGTTATTTGCTTTCCAGGAGGAAAGAAAACCGCCTAAGTTATTTTTGATTTTGGGGATACCTTCAAGGTCAACTCTTTTTTTTTAACTTTTAATTTTTGTAACAGCATTTTACTAGACACATAAAAACAAAATAACTTTTGCCTCTAATGTTTCTTACTTTCTCTCTCGACGCTTCGGAGAGAAAGTATTGCGATCGTAAAAAAAACTAATTCTTATTTAGAGTTTGATAAATGTCGACGTTTCATAACTCCCTGAAACTAACAAAGTAGTTTTCACAATGTCATTTTTCTGTACCTCCGGCTGGAGCGGGAACTATTTTACCGAGTGGCCTGGACAGACAGAAGAATGACAAGTGGTTAAATAAAAACAAGAACTACTGTATTCATCATCTTCATCAGCATGAACAACTTCCAGTCACTGGCTGGGTCTGTTTGGAGCATAAACCTCTCCACCGCCTCCTTTCCTCCCACCACCTCTCTTCCTCCACCTTGGTCCAGTCCTCTCCTATCTCCTCCACACTAGCTGGGTCTGTTTGGAGCATAAACCCCTCCACCGCCTCCTTTCCTCCCATCTCCTCTCTTCCTCCACCTTGGTCCAGTCCTCTCCTCCACACTGGCTGGGTCTGTTTGGAGTATAAACCCCTCCACCGCCTCCTTTTCTCCCACCACCTCTGTTCCTCCACCTTAACTCAGTCCTCTCCTCTCTTCCTCTCTTCTATTAAATAACACCAATAATAATAATATTTAATATAGTAAAATGTTTTCAATATTGACCGCAATAAAGTCTGTATTTTTGTAATAAAAGCTGCTTCCTGTCAGAACCGTGTAGTTGACGCGTCTAGTTTGCTCCCAGTGATCGAGCTGGCTTGCGGAGAGTACGGCGAGGAACAGATCGACCGCATGACCGAGGGGACGGGGAACGGACGCAACTTGCAGTGGTTCGAGAACGGCAGCGCCCTGGCTTCCTCGCGGAGCTCCAACAAACCCATCGTCAGGACGAGTAGGAAGTTGAACAACAACTCGTCCGCTCAGGTAAGGAGGGCCGATTGATCTTCCACCTGGTCTTGCGGACATTTCGTAATGTGGGTCGAGTTGGCCTGTCTATCTACTGAGATAAGGGTCACGGGTCCGATTCCCGGCATGGCCGGAAAATGTATCATTGGTGAAATGTCATAGAACACAGAATATCACGCGGGATTCACTTTAGTGACGTAATTAAAGACTTTGCTTCAGTGAACGTGACAAGATTATTATTATTATTATTATTATTAGCACCGCGTCTTACTACCCGTTCGGGTTATACGCACTTACGCTAATGTGTAATGGTAGGGTGATTGTGAGATGAAATGGAGGATCTACAGTTTAACGTGGAATACGAACCACGGTGGAGGCCTGGCATTCCCCACATTCACAAGATGTTTTGTCAGAGGTGAAGGAAGGGTTTTGGTAATCAGATAAATCTTTGCCGGGACCGAGAATTGAACCCCGGCCGCCAGCATAGAAGCCTGACACCTTACCCCCTAGACCGCCAGGTCACCAAGATTATTATAAATATACCATACATAAAAAAAAAACTGTTATCACCTAGTCAACTAATAAACCATTAATTGTGACCTGCTTTGGTGGCCGTATGGTCTAAGCCTAAGGCGTCACTATCGCAATATAATGGGATGCCGATGGCAGTTAGGTCGGGGTTAGAATCCCGATCGGCTGTACTGAGTGAGGGTTGTTTTCTCTAAATCCAACCTTCCTCATCCCTAACTCAATAGCTCAATTAATACACATTCGTATAACCTGAACAGGTAGTAAGGCGCGAAGCTAAAATAACTATTAATATTCTTAAAATTGAAAAATTACACCTAGACACGGGAATCGAACCCGGGACTTTTGGCTTAGTATACCAATGCTCTAACCACAGAGCTATCCAGGAATTTTCTCGTGCCCAGAGTCATTCTTCACTCATATTTTAAGGCAGAGTCTATGATGGACGTGTGGAAATCGTCGGCTACAAATGTGTTATTTTATCATCATAGAGACTGCCTTAAAATATGAGTGAAGAATGACCTTGGGAACGGGACTATTCCTGGATATCTCAGTGGTTAGAGCATTGGTGTACTAAGTAAAATGTCCCGGGTTCAATTCTCGTGTCCCGGTTTCAATTTTCAAAATATGATATCTATATGGAGTAATCCTCACTAAAAGTATAAACAATAGCTTTGGCTATTTGATTCATAGCTATTAATAAGTTAAATCTTCTTTGACATTGTGAATTTATATTTAAATAAATTCGTCAATCTGAATTTCAAACGTTGGTCCTAAGAATAAATATAACAGATTAAAATTATATGGTTACTATATATTATAATACTACATGTTTTTATTTTGAAGCCGGAGTCGGGAGTCGGTACATTTTTCGCTACTCTTGACTCCACCCAAAATTGCTTCCGACTCGAGAGCCTTGCCTCTTGAACTCTAATATCCCTACTACCCCACCTTAAGAGCCTCCGACCACCCTCTGATCAAGCTCCCACGAGCGGGGGGTGGGGTTGGTAAGTAAGTTAACTGTGTTGTTAAATCTCCACAGCAGGAGGATAACGGCACGATCAAGAGGAACGAGGAGTCCTCCCGCGAAGCAGACGAGGAAGTGGAGGTTCCCCAGAGGAAGACGACGAGGTCCTTGCAGGAGACGTCTACGTGGAACCAGATGAAAGTCCTCCTGTACAAAGGATTCCTCAAGGCCAAACGGGACACGGTAAGTGGCCGAACCTAGCACCTGTCGTCTGCAAACGTCTAGATTCTAGAGGACAGTGCGCCGATATTACGTCATCGGACGCCCAGTGTTTCCCATAAACCTCCAAGAGATCACTTGGCCGGCTCGCGGAGGAATTTCTCCCGCGGGAAAAAGTAGTTCGGGTAGTTGACGTGAGGTGAATCGACTCTACCCCCCTCCCTGCATCCCTCCCCCAGACTGGTGATACGGTTTGAAAGAAAATAGTACAATAAAAATGTAGAGGTAATCATTAATTTTGTAATACAGTGAAATAAAATAATGCCTTACAACATTTTGTTTGTACACTTTCCTGACCTGATCATGAGGAGTTGGGAGATATCATCATCATCATCATCAACGACTGTTTCCAACCGGTCAGTTTAATAAAACGCTTCCATCTTCCTCTATCCTTCCTACTTTAATCCATTCCATTCTTCTCCTCTCATTTGCACACTTTCTGTTATCTGCTCCTTCCATCTCTTTCCTAGCCTCCTTTGCGGTCATTTCCTATATTACATTCGCGACCTTAGTTCACTTGGATGTCAGCTCAAAAAGTTACTAGAAATAGTCTCTAATGTATCCCTACGCCAATAGCTGACATCTGTCACTTTGGATAACTGTAATGAAAACATATGGTAATAATTGAATGTGATAGTTAAACACAGTAATTTAGACCAATATTATTTATATATCCATTTGAGGTCGGGCACAAAGCTTATTTATAGTTTTATTCCACTTTAAAAAATTATAAAGGCACCCACGCAGTGAATAAAAATATTTTATTCAATTAAATATTTCGAAATACGATAAAATAATTTATTATATGTAAAAAAAATGACAAGTATTTTCTCTTTTCCAAGTAAATACGATGCCTATTACTGTATTACACATCATATATAACATTCCAAAACGAAGAAAAAGTACTTTTAATTATGTTTAAAATATTCTTTTGGATTGGGTAGAGAGAGAAATTATTAAAAGTAATAGTGTGAGGAAACTTAAATTTACGTTATTTTAAATGTAAAATATAACATGTAATTAAAAAACTTAACATCTATAACAAAACAACCCAAGACCTAATTATATTCTTGAAATATCATCCAGTTTAAAAACCTATCATGAACAAACTCTACATACTTCATTTCCATCATTTTCTTTGGCATTCCGCTGTGAGATATATTTTGGGTTCCCCCCCCCCCACCCCCTCCCCCGTGGACTGTGTAGTTTTTGCCAATTTGCATCACATAACCACGGATATACATTGAATGTTTATGTCTATACGAGGATTGCCAAAATGGCAATTATATTGTATTGTTCATGAAAGATAATAGCACCAAGCGGCCGGGATTCAATCCTCGGTCCCGGCACAGATTTATCTGATCACCAAACCCTTCCTTCACCTCTGACAAGACATCTTGTGAATGTTAGGAATGCCAGGCCTCCACCGTGGTTCGGATTCCACGTTAAACTGTAGATCCTCCATTTCATTTCACAATCACCCTACCATTACACATTAGCGTAAGTGCGTATAACCCGAATGGGTAGTAAGATGTGGTGCTAACAATAATAATAATAATAATAATAATAATAATAATAGCACCAAATGCAACCAACGCCCAATGGGCTCGGATCTGACCACGAGAACGATACGAGAAGAACTACAAGACGAGACTGGCTTGCACGTGACCCGAAATACCAACGGAAAGAGTAAACCGTTACAAATGCGCACAAAAGGCGCCAAAACTACACAGTAAACATAGTTCAAAATAAAACAAATATACGAATATACAAGCCCCAAACACTCTTGATTTTATATATAGCCAGATAATTAAAAATTCTCTACCTTTCTGAAGTTTTTTTTTCTCTCGTGACCCACCTAAATATCAGGACATTTTAAAAAGGATGGGACCCGCTCAGGTGGTCTAACGCGCTACTCTCGCAGTAGACTAGACCGCCGATGACGGGGAGATCAAGGTTCGAATATCGGTCGGGTGCGATGAGGGTGGTTAAAAAAAGGTCACTCTTTCTCCACGCAAGTGCGGGTACAATTCCTCTAAATATCCCCTTCCTAATCCCTAAAATCATTAGCATAATTAGTACCTAAGCGTAAAACCCGAACGGTTAGTAATACGTGGGGCTAAAAAAAACTAAATAAGGATGGGCCTCTGGTATCCTAAGGATAGTCGTGATACGGAGGTTCTTAAAAAATATTCAGATTTTTAAAAACGATAATTGAGAAAGCTTGTTTAATATTTTTAGTCTGATTTTTTTTGTAACTAATATAGTGGTTTGGACAAACGTAATTATAGGACGAACCTACACAAAGACACCATAATTGGCAGTTTACCACTTAATATAACCGGCCTCGTGATGTAGTGCACGTGCACCTGGCTACGAGGCTAGCGGACCCGAGCTAGATTCCCGGCTATTACCTTGGGTATTTTTCTCTTAAGGAGAATGATCCCAACGGTCACCAGGGTTTGGAAAATTAGGCTTAAGTTAGGTTAAGGCTCACCCCGGCTCCACAACTCCATAATAACAACCATCACATCGTCTCATTGCGGGTATGTGTAGACAACCTCCTTTGTGTACCCTGTCCAACGTTCTGTTCTATCAGAGTGGCGAATAGTCTACACATAAGGCGACCTAACCTGGACTTCGAAGACCCTCCCGGTCAAATGTACCATACGCTATTTTTTTTAATGAACAAATTTATAATTGGAGGTCGGGTAGGGGGGATAATTCCAATATGTTTAATTTAAACACTTATGTTTTCAATAACGTATGCAAGAACAAGAAAGAGTTAAAAAAGTGAAGGTTGGCTTTTATGTTTAGTGGTCAGCGTTCCTGGATACTAATATAGAGGTCCAGGATTGTATTCCCGGTGGTACCAGACATATTTTTCCTGAAAGTGAATTGCTCCTAATGATTGTCGTCATGGTCTGGTTAACTAGGCTTAGGTTAATTTGAAACTGACGATTTTCCGCATGTTGATCAAAGACTTCACTTTACATCCATTTCTGTTCCCAGCCTATGGCCTGGGTCAGTTTTTTATTCAAGCCATATATTTTCTACTACCGGTTGGCTAGGCCTGTCATAGCTTCATATGTCTTAAAACCTAACTTAAGACTAGGACAGACACAACATCCAGTCCCCGGCCGTTAATTCCTCACTGTGAAAGGGTAAATCCACATTTTACCCATGGTACATTTTTTTTTTTTGTAATAGAACCCGGGACCCTTAGCTTAGTAGACAGTTGCGGTACCGACCGAGTCAAGGTGTCGGGTTTGATCAAAGACTATGGACCAGTTTCATAGTCAAATTTAGTACGCCTCAAGTGCGGCGCTACACTAAGTACATGACGACACCTACCTAAACCAAAATGGAATGGGCCAGTTTCCTATGCGAGAATGGCCCATTCCATTCGAGTTTAGGTAGGTGTCGTCTTTGTATTTAGTGTAGCACCGCACTTGAGGCGCACTCAATCTGACTATGAAACTAGCCTTAAAATCCTAGTGAAGAATAACGTTACGACGCCTGGCTATCTCAGTGGTAAGAGCATTGACCTACTAAACTAAAGGTTACGGGTCCTAATCCCTTGTACAGGTATTGTTTTAAAAAAATGAAGAATAGGCTTAAATTAGTTATAAGACTTCTACTGGCGCCACATTACCATCATCATCATCACATAATCGGGCCTAAGTAACCGCATCTGCATGGTGACCCAACCTCAGAAGACGGTTACATATCCGCCCACTGTCAGTAGAAGACCGAAGGGTGACTGAGAATTAAAGTTGCGTTGATTTGCTTGCAATTGGAGGTCATCACGAACGAACCTTATTATACTGTGATATAAACTGGTTTAGGATTCGCGTGGTGGGTAGGCTGAGGAGCACAGTTGCCACATAGTGAGAGTTTACGCGTTACTACTATGCAAGCATACTCTGTGACTGCCAATAAATCTGGCAACGTGTATCGGTTGCTATGACAACTACCCCTCACGGATTGGTCGAGCATGTGACAAGCCTCCACTCCGGCTGCGCTGAGCTAAATCCTAAAGCAGTTTAAAACTCAGAATATATATATTGCAAATATTCACTTATCTATACTTGACTCCACAAAAGTCACTTTTTATGAAAAACTGAGGAATTTCCATTTCTCCATTATACTCTATATGACTAATAAAAAAATTAAAATCCCTTCTGGAAAAAAAACCCCAGGGAATTTCGTATGTAAGGAATAGTGTCAACCCTGAGCTCGTATGTTTCAGACGCTGACACACATGAGGCTGGGTGTGAACGTGATGGTGGGGATGATGCTGGGAACACTCTTCTTCCAGGCCGGGAACGATGGTTCCAGAACCCTCGACAACTATAACCTGCTCTTCTCCATCCTCGTCCATCAGATGAGCTCCAACATGATGCTTTCCATCCTCACATGTAAACACTAGACCTCGCCTCCCTTACATATTCTTACACTTATTACACCCTAAAGGGTGACCTGTAGGTCTAGGGGTGATGTGTAAGACTTCTATGCTGGCGGCCGGGGTTCAATCTTCGGTCCCGGCAAAGATTTATCTGATGACCAAACCCTTCCTTCACCTCTGACAAGACATCTTGTGAATGTGAGGAATGCCAGGCCTCCACCGTGGTTCGGATTCCACGTTAAACTGTAGGTCCTCCATTTCATCTCACAATCACCCTACCATTACACATTAGCGTAAGTGCGTATAACCCGAACGGGTAGTAAGCCGCGGTGCTAATAATAATAATATTACACCCTAAATATTTTTTATTGGGATTTCAAGTTGATATATTACTTGGTAATAAGATAGACAGAAAACAAATGAATACTACTCATAGGAAATAACCATGGATCACGTGGTTTAATATGTCAGTCTCGCACTAGATGTAGACATTTATTAAATGCACCCAGGGTTCTGTATCGGCTTGGAACTTTAAATTAAAATCATCTGAGATGAGCTATTAAACGGTAAACCTTTTAAGAACCCACCGTCTTGAAATGAATAGCCAGATCTTAAAACCATGTTCATAGATCGCTCGGCCTAGGTTCAAAGAACGTCCCTGTTAAATTTAGTTAAAATTGTTTGTCGTATTTGTCGGTCATAGAGGAATAAACGGACAAAAAAAAGCCATACAGGGTCTTGTTCCGCTCAATCAGTAAGAGGACGTTCTTAAAAATGTGTATTTTGGTAATAATGTATGTTAAACTTTTCTTTAGTACCGCGTCTTACTACCAGTTCGGGTTATAAACTTATGTACTCACTATGCGAATGGTTTTAGGGATAAGGAATGTTATATGCTAGGGCAAATGTAGCCGCATTCACATGGAAGGAAAATGGAAAACCATTTTGGAGAAATCTTCATCAGTATATCCGACTGAGATTCGAACCTCAATCTCTCCGTCACCAGTAGTCTAGTCTACCGCGAGAGTTGCGCGTTAGACCATGCGGCCACCGAAGCGGGTAGTATATTAATGAAGCGAGACATAAATGGTTCTCCAAGAACAAAATAAAATATTAAAAACAATTCCAAATTAGCTTAAACACTTTAAGTACTTAAAGGTTTGGTTTAACGCACGGGATTTTTTGTTCATCACGTGGTGTGTTTCCGGAAGAGGAACGACTGATCCTGAAATTTCTCTAATTGTGGCCTCGGGTGCTGATATGTGTGTTTTTTAACCCTTTTTTAGACAAAATACAGGGAGTTCACCTATGAGGCGTGTTTTAACTCGATTTGGATGTTACGCGATCAGTGGAACAGGGACCGTTTTTCTGTAACACGCTCTCAAGACGGCTACCACGTGATTCCCCGCGCATAGTAACTTACCTTGTTTCCCCGCCACAAGCGCTGCTGTAAATGCGCCCGCCTCAAGTCTGTTTCCAGCTCTATGGCAGTCACACAATTTATTGTTTTCCTCTTTGCAGTTTATTCTGCTTCGTGTAATCAAGGTGTAATTTCAGTATATTAATGCTTATCATTTAATTTTTTCAACATTATTTCATACAAACAACACGATGTAGAAAATATATAACAAAAATGAACTATAAAATATGTCAAAAATATGAACGTAAGTCATCACAGGCCTGTAAAAAAAATCTGAGTCGGTTTTGAGAAAAATTATTCATAGAGGATATAAATTTAGAGAAGGTGTTTGCTGTTCATATAGCAATAGAGCATTGAAGATTTAGGCAATGTAGAAAATGTATTTAAGGAAGAAATGAGATTGATCGAATCATCGATTACTCGATTCCCTTCATTCATATGGTATTCGAGGAAAATTGTCTCGAATACAACAATATGAATAATAGTTTGACATAAATTAACAATTTTTAAAGAACCTGTAAAAGGAACTACAGTCAACTCTCGATTCTACGACCTTTCACGGTTCCCTGGAAAAGGGTCGTTATTTCGAAGGGGTCGTTATTGGAATTTTAACAGATTTTGTTCCACCCCTGACCTTCATACGAAAAAATTGCATTTTTTAGACAATACGTGAAAAATTAAATTAAATAAAACCTACCTATTTCTTGAAAAAGGTACTCCTTTCACTCATTTCGTCAAAATTATAAGTTCGTATCAAATTTTTAAAAAATAGCGTGGGTTATCAAAATCGTTCACAAAATCCAACCAAAAACGTAATCAAATCAAATTAACAATGTTAAACAATAGCATGGGTCGTCAAAAATTGTTCACAAAATCAAACCAAAATAGTAACCAAATCGAGAATCGAAATAACAATGGCAAAAGCAAGCCTGGCGCGTGATGTAGCGGCAGTCGCGCGCGGGGAAACATTGTCTTGCTTGTGGGAGGGGGTGGACAGAATCAAGTGATATTGGCTGGCATTGATGAGGTGGTGTCTTTTTTTATACCTGACCCACCCCAGTTACTAGTAATACAGCGCTCACAAAGATAATTGCAACGCAGCGACCTAAATAAATACAACAAACACATTTTACAGCCGATTTCCTTAAACTTTTCAACCTTTTTTCCCACATTTTTCACGGTTCCCCAAAAAAGGGTCGTTACTTCGAGAGGGACGCTATTCCCGGGGTCGTAGAATCGAGAGTTGACTGTATATTGACTTGTGTAGTTGCTCAAATAATAAAATTAAAAAAAAAATCGTATCAATATAATTTATTTACTAAAAAAAGTGTTTTCTTTGTTGTTTTGACGTAATAGACATGACAAACAAAATATCATTTGTCAGTGTCATCACGACTTAAACAACTTTTTTTTAAATTCAATTTTAAATATTTTCACTTTAACTAAATACACTTTTTTTTTTAAGATTCAAAGATTCAAATTTGGAATCGATGATAGAAAGAAAATTTAGTATTCTTATTCGAGAAATATAAGATTCGACCCACCTCTAACTTAAGGCTTACGTCTTTAATTCAAAAGGTACACGCCTACACATTGAAAGTGCCCCTAACATTTTAAATTTTGAAAAAGTACGGAAATGTGGACTTTGATTACATAATGCGCACCACTGTATATGCTACGCCCTAGCCATATATAACATGATTTTTCGATAACGCGAAGTTTTTCCTGAACGTAACCACCGCGTTATGTTAGAGCTTCTTGTAAGACCACTCTTTTTCAATGACATCCAAAGAAAATGCATTTTACTATACTTGTGTGCGGCATCAGTTATTTAAATATCCCAAATATTAGATTATAAAAATTATCTTAAATTGTACACTACCGGAGGTGTAATTACTCTAGCAGCTTCCATCCTTTTTCAAAAGTATATATTCTAAGAGTCTGCATCAAACTTATTATATACAAAATTTGTTTCGTTTATTGTTTATAGTTCCGATGGAGATGACTATTCTGAAGAAGGAACACTTCAATCGATGGTATTCTTTGAAGTCTTTTTACCTCTCCATAACGATTGTGGATATTCCTGTATCTGTAAGTATACATGGATGAATTATATCATTTTATATATATATAGTAAATGTATTAAATTCCTTAAAACACATTCTTTTATTAGAACCATTCCCTTATCAGTCAAAATCTTTATTTTACACCCTACTATCAAAACAGTTTTCCATAATAAGTGCCCTACCACCATCCCAAAACTTTATTTTGTAACCTTATTTGAATTCAGTCTACGCTAAGAACTGCCCTCCACTCTTCCCAAAACTTTATTTGTAACCTCATTTCAATTCAGTCTACACTAAGAACTGTCCTTCCCTCATCCCAAAACTTTATTTTGTAACCTCATTTCAATTCAGTCTACACTAAGAACTGTCCTTCCCTCATCCCAAAACTTTATTTTGTAACCTTATTTCAATTCAGTCTACCCTAAGAACTGTCCTTCCCCCATCCCAAAACTTTATTTTGTAACCCTATTTCAATTCAGTCTACCCTAAGAACTGTCCTTCCCTCATCCCAAAACTTTATTTTGTAACCTTATTTCAATTCAGTCTACCCTAAGAACTGTCCTTCCCTCATCCCAAAACTTTATTTTGTAACCTCATTTCAAATAAGTCTACCCTAAGAACTGTCCTTCCCTCATCCCAAAACTTTATTTTGTAACCTCATTTCAAATAAGTCTTTAGTAAGAACCTTTCAATCAAGCCTTCCTTAAGAACTGCCCTCTAACCTACTTTCCTCTTTCTTCGTGTGTTTATTCACTGCATTATGAAAACCAGAGTTGTATCTTTCCTGTCCCCAGGTGATAAGCTGTGTCGTGTTCTCATTGTTAGTGTACATAATGACAGGCCAGCCTCTGGAGCCGAGGAGAATCACCATGTTCCTTGTGATTGGACAACTTACAATGTTCGTCTCACAAACCATTGGACTCATGATTGGTTCTATATTTGATGTCGTGGTGAGTTGCATGTAACAAACACGTGAGAAAATATTCATATTCTGACATAAGCATCAACTGTTTCAAGCCTGTGGCCGGGTCAATATAGTAAACTGCCTCTATCTTCCTATTTCCTGCCTCCATTCTTCCTCCATTATCGGCTTCCATTCTTCTCCTCTCACTCATACACTTACTATTATCTGTTCCTCCCATCTCTTCCTTGGTCTCCCTTGCTGTCTTTTCTACATACTTCATCTCCATCATTCTCTTTGCTGTCCTCTGCTCCTCCATCCTCATTACATGACCATACCATAACAGTCTTGCTTCCTCTACTAGCTCATGTTATCCAACATCCTCATCACATGACCATACAATCTCACCCTTGCTTCCTCTACTATCTCTTGTACTACCTATAGCCCAACTCTCGCCCAAACAACTTCATTCCTAATCCTCTTTCGTCTTGTGACAGCTTGTATGTTCCTCAAGAACTTAATTCTGGTATCTGGTGATGGTGAGATCGGTGATCGAATCCTGATCGGATGTACTGAGGGTAAAATGGTTTCCCACTCTTTATCCACGCAAATTCGGGTGGATTGAATATAAATTCTACCTTTCTCATACTTGCACCGTTAGTGTAAATATGTGGATATCCCAGACGGTTAGGGGGACGTGGTGAACAAATATCGATTAATCTTCATATTTGGATGTGTGTGTTCCAGAACGGGACATTCCTGGGCCCCACCCTGACTGTCCCCATAATGATGTTCGCCGGGTTCGGCATCAACCTCCGTGACATGCCCGTTTACCTCCATTGGGGGACGTACGTCAGCTACCTGCGGTTCTCCCTGGAGGGTATAATAGCCGCCATCTACGGCGACGACCGGCCCGTGCTGGACTGTCCGGAGCACATCCTCTACTGCCACTACAAGCATCCGAGCAAGTTCCTGCACGAAATTGCCATGAACGGGGACATGTTCTGGATAGACCTCATTGCGCTGTCCACCATGGTCGTCGTAGGGAGGGCCGCCGCCTACTTCCTCCTCAGGTGGAAGCTGTATTCCGTGCGGTGAAGGAACTATCGTCTGGTCGCGGCCCTTAATATCCCCCGTCTGGCCGCAACCCCCAACATCCATCGAATGGTCGTCTCCCCCCAACATCCATCGAATGGTCGTCTCCCCCCAACATCCATCGAATGATCGTCTCCCTCCAACATCCACCGTTTGGTCGTCTCCCCCCAACATCCACCGTTTGGTCGTCTCCTTCAACATCCGCCGTGTCCAGTCGTGTGTGGCCTTTTCGTGTGCGCGTTCTTTCAGCTATGTAGTTTTAAGAGGGCCGCCTACAGGAGCGTGGAGCTATAAACATAGATCTAACCTTCCTCAAACAAATATGTCATTTAATCAACAAGATCACCACAAAACGTTCCAAGAAAATCTAGGGTTGTTTTGGTGGCTTAGAAGATTCAGAATAAGGCCGTGTGCAGATGTATCTCTTCAAGTAGGCGGCGCCCTTAAATAAATTGGTGGATGGAACATCGATGACAATAGGGTTAGCAAAGGCGATGCGGTAAGAAAATATGGGAGGGGGGGGGG
>CABFVX010001029.1:66483-91139 GCA_902151425.1 Timema shepardi | reverse complement strand
CTTAATCCCCCTCGCGTCCAGACACCCCCCTTAATCCTCGCCTCATTCATCACCCCTTCATCCCCCTCGCGTCCGGATGTACGAAATAAATCACACCTCTAGTAAACCCCAAGTTGTATTATAGGCTCTCAGGAACAATCCAAAATATCGGTCGCTGCGCAATTGTTTGCCGGCGCCTCCCTGATATGTTTGCGAGTGTTCCTCTAACTAAAGTTGAATTTCAATACAAGGTTGTATAAAACCAAGACTTCGGCGTGTGCTTATATAATACCCACTAAAGTTAGCATTAAATGTGTATACTTATATATATTATGTATGGTGGTCTTTATTATTAATTTATTAAACAATGTCGAAACATTATATTTTCGTCTGAGGTAAGGTGAAATTAGTGTGATGCGAAGAGATAAAATCATAACATTTACAAAAACAAATACTAATGTGTGTGCAGTGCAATGGCTTTGCTCAAATATGTTTACGAAACATTTATGTTTGTTTTCAAAAAATAAATATGACATTGTAATCCTGCCCTTACTTACCCAAGACACAATAGTTTCAACCAATCCAATTTAGAGCTCAAGTCCTTTATACAAAGACCGGCTCAAGTGCGTCGAGGAAAAAACAAATCAACACGTGTTTCCTTTATCTTTTGAATTCTCTCGACCCCTCGGAGAAAGAAGTATTGTGACCGTCAAGATTTATATTTAAAATGTAGATTTTTTTCTCTCTCTCTCTCTCTCTCGATGTCGTCTTTGTGAATATCTCGGCCTAGAGACAAAACAATTTTAACGATCGGGCTAAAACTGGATATCAAGAGTTTTCATTATGTTTTCCAGGGAGAAATTTTTGGAAAAATCTATCCAACCTAAAGATTAAGAGTAGCTTATTGAAAGGTAAATAGAGAGAGAGAGAGAGAGAAGATTTTCTCAAAATCTCCTTTAAATTTTTTTATTAAATTTTGTATCTAGCGACTGTTTTAACATTATTAACAAAAGGCAATTTTCATTTTCCCATGAAAATGACTTTGAGAGTAATTTACGTTAGCATAAATTTACAATTTTGATCATATCTCCGCAACTATTCAAGATACGAAATTATTGTAAAGTTGTAGTTCTATAAAAAATAAATATATTTTATTTGGAATATTATTTTATAAGACCAATAGTTTCTGAGCTATAAACTAATATATTAAATATTTTTTAATGCAGCTATTTGAAAACAAAAATATATTGTTATACTTTTTGGTGGATAAAGATTATTATTAATATTATTAGCACCGCGTCTTACTACCCGTTCGGGTTATACTTACTTACGCTAATGTGTAATGGTGGGGTGATTGTGAGATGAAATGGAGGACCTACAGTTTAACGTGGAATCCGAACCACGGTGGAGGCCTGGCATTCCCCACATTCACAAGATGCCTTGTCAGAGGTGAAGGAAGGGTTTGGTAATCAGATACATCTGTGCCGGGACCGAGGATTGAACCCCGGCCGCCAGCACAGAAGTCTGACACCTTATCCCTAGACCGCCAGGTCACCATTTATGGGTAATAAATGATAAAAACTGCCGTTAGCAATGTGACCAACCTAACTGAAGCCAACCTTAATTTCCCTGCTCAGTGTAATGTTTCCATTAATTTGTACAACACTGTACATTTTATCTCTGTTAAATAGGATATTGATAATTGAAAGTTATTAATAGCAAATTTTATTTTATTTTCTCCGAGTACTTTGGTTGGTTTCGGCCACCGGCTTACTAAGCCTGTCGTGGCCTACACCTAAGTAGCGGGGCTGTCGCTTATAGGTCCTCAGATAGACCTCTTGGTGGTAACCTTCCCTAATTAGACTGTGGGTGCTGATGATGACTTAGCTCGTCATAACCAACCCTCACACTTCCAGACCCTGTTCCAAGCTTGTCGGTTTTGGCCCTGATCAGTCTTCTGTCTCTCGTCTGTCTGGACCTGATTTCCGCTGGGGTTCAACCCAACCCCCACCAGGCTGCTCAGATCACTGGGAACACCACTTGGCGGTGAGTAGGTGAGGCTAGTAGTGACGCCCACCGGGTAGGCTCCTTGTATTGCGCGTCACTATCCCGTTATCCCTTATCACCAAGTGTGTCACCCGCCTCGGTGACGTAGCTGGCTAACGCGCTTGTCGTGTTGAGCTCGACCGCTGAGGACGGGGAGATCGAGGTTCGAATCTCGGTCGGGTGNGGGGGGGGGGGGGTTTCCTAAATGGTTTTCCACTCTCCCTCCACGCAAATGCGGGTTCACAGCCTCTATTTCAACCTTTCAAATTCCTAGTCCATTAGAGTAATTAGTACTTAAAGCGTATAACCCGAACGGGTAGTAAGACGCGGTGCTAAATATAAATAAATAACCAAGGGTGTCCATTTCAGTCCGGGCTATCCGTATTCAGTTACACTGGTCGGTTGGGTAGAATTTAGAGGTTACTACCCTTATTTACATGGAGGGAGGAGAGGAAAACCGCTTAGGAAATAACATCCTCCCAGTACACCCGGTCGGAATTCTAATCCTGACATCCTCAGCGTGACAAACCAAACTAGCGTGAAGCATGCTTGTTTTCAATGACAATACGAATACCACTAATATGTCTCAAAAATAGGATCAACGAGCCTTGCGGGTATTTTATAAGTTATGCCATTCGCCCAAACACGGGGCTACAGCAGCAAACAGTTGTTAGAAATGAGGAACCAAAACAGTAACTCAACACTTTCTTTACAAAAGAAAATATAGCACTGCGTCTTACTACCTGTTCGGGCTATACGCTTATGTACTAATTACGCGAATGATTTTAAGGATTAGGGAGGGTTAGAAGAAGTGTACCATCATTTGCATGGAGGGAAAACCCGTTTTGGGAGAGAAAAAAATCAGTACACACGACCGAGATTCGATCATCATCGCTCTAGTATATTGTAAGAGCGACGGTTTAAACCATGCGGCCACAGAAGTTGGTTTTAAAATTTTTAACCGCTTACATTTCTAACTGAATTTTGCACTTTACTATAGTCATTAAAATTACTTTAAAAAGTAAATAGTATTCTGACTATTTTCGGTGGCCACATAGTCTAAGTCGTCATTCTCACGATAAATAGACTGGACACTGCCGATAACGGTGATATATGGGGTTCGAATCCTGGTTGTGTGTTCTCAAGTTTGCTTTTCATCAAATGTTTTTCCACTCTCTCTTCGCACAAATTCAGATACACTTCTTCGATATCCGACCTTCCTCATCCCTAACACATTATCGTAATTAGTACATATTACGTATAACCTGAACGGTTAGTAAGACGCGGTGCTAAAAAAAACAAGACATCTGTCAATAAATTGTGGGTACACTAGAGTATTTGTTTTCTCCACGTCTTATCATCCGGTCTATATAGGCTTTAAACTATACCGATGAGATGAGAATATTGAATTTGTAGAAGAAATGTACGCGCATTCGCGTGGAAGTAAAGTGAAGAAACCGCTTAGGAAAGCTGAATATATTAATAGTTGTATCTGTGCTGTCCACTGTGACACTAAACAGTACGTTTATATATTAAATTCTAAGGACACGACTTGTAATTAAATAGTAAAAATTATGAACATATCAACTAATTTTCTTCTTACATGACAAACTACAGCCCGTGCCACCCACTCCGGTGACCGCATGGTCTAACGCGCTTCTCTCGAAGTAGACTAGACTGCCAGCGACGAGTTTCGAATCTAGGTTGGGTGGTTTTCCCCTAAGTGATTTTCCGGTCTCCCTCCACGCAAATGTGGGTACACTTCCTCTAAATATACCCTCTATAATCTCGAAAACCATTATCATAATTAATATATGCGCGAATAGCCCGGACGGGTGTTTAGACGCGGTGTCTGAAGAAAAAAACCAGCCCGTGTTTGTGGTTGGGTGGGGACATAAGGATGGTAAGGCGTCTGTCTATAGGTCCCTGGTTTGACCCTTGTCTGAAATAGTAGAGTATTCATACACAAGGTTTTTCCGTTGCTCATATAGTCAGAGAGCGCTAACGGTTGGTCAAATATCGCGTCTCGTTGTTTTAGGTTAAGAGCCCGTCTCACCCCACTGATAACATCGCTAACTTAGGTAGGTACTACATCTTGAAACAAGCGTCGTATCGTAGTGAGGTTTTCTGTAGTCGACTTTTAAAAAACAACTCAGTGGAAGGAAGTCTAAAAAAAGCGTTTTNTTTTTTTTTAATACAACAAAATTTAAAAACAATTATATCAAAATTAAACTAATAATCTTATGCCAATCTCAAGGATATCAGTTGAAGAATGCAATAAACAAAGGTCACTCGGATGCTTTTCAAGGTCGTGGGTTAGTTAATCTTGTATTTAATAAAGCGGTCTTCAGACGAGCTCGTGCGGCCGACACAAGAATGTGTTTTAGAAAGTGAAAGTTGATGCTAAACTGGATAATAAACCAAAAACAACCAACGCCCAAATTTGGAGATGCGTGAAACTCTCGGGTCAAACCACTTTCTCTTCGCAAGCACGAGCCACGCACTGTCGACACCAAAACAGGAAAAAATATATATTATTATTTGTTTATTTATTACCGCATCTTACTACATGTTCAGGTTATACGGAAAAAAACCACCATAATAATCACGAACCACGTGTAGATGCGAAAGAGGTCAAACATGATTTGATATTCACAAGAAATTGAGCCTTACGATCAACGAGCTGTCACTGTGATCGCTACTATATTCCCAGTTGTCTAACGCGCACTTTCTAATCAAGAGATTATATCAGCCCAGATTTATTCCGAGGATGGGGGGTTTCTATTTGCGTTAAAGGGGGCTGAATTCTCTCCAACAGGAAACGACCTTTTTTTTTAAACATTAAATCCCTTTTGAATCAGATTATATTCCCGATTATCCGAGGTTAGTAGAACCAAGGCAGCCTCGGATAACCCGAAACTCTGATTATACGGAGCTCTCTCCCTCCACCCCCCTTGACCCTGCTTCATACACCCTATAAATAAAATTTTAGATACAGCGTTGCTATATCTGTATAGACAAGGTGTGTACCCGCTTCAGTGGCCGAACAGTCTAAGGCGTCACTCTCGTGTGTTAGACTGGCCTGCTGATGACGGGGAGATCAGGGTTTGAATCCCGGTAGGGTCTATTGAGGGTGGTTTTTCCTAAATGATTTCCAATTCTCCTTCCACGTCAAGTAATATGATATGCATCTGTCACTTTTTATAACTATTATTGGGTGACCTGGTGGTCTAGGGGTAAGGTGTCGGACTTATGAGCTGGGGGTCAGGGGTTCAATCCTCGGTCCCGGTACAGATTTATCTGATCGCCAAACAACCTTCCTTCACCTCTGACAAGACGTGTATTAATCACAACTTGTGAATATGGGGATTGACAGGCCTCCACCGTGGTTCGGATTCCACGTTAAACTGTAGGTCCTCCATTTAATTCTCACAATCACCCTACCATTACACATTAGCGTAAGTGCGTATAACCCGAACGGGTAGTAAGACGCGGTGCTAATAATAATAAATCACCCGCCTCGGTGGCGTAGTTGGCTAACGCGCTAGTCGTGTTAAGCTCAACTGCTGAGGACGGGGAGATCGAGGTTCGAAACTCGGTCAGGTGAGCTGGGGGTGGTTTTTCCTAAATGGCTTTCCACTCTCCCTCCACGCAAATGCGGGTTCACTTCCTCTAATTCAACCTTCCTAATTCCTAATCTATTAGCGTAATTAGTACTTAAAACGTATAAACCGAACGGGTAGTAAGACGTGGTGCTAAATATATATATTATAAATCTATTATCAATACCTATAAAATAACACTAATAAAAATAGTAAAATGTGATTTATGCTGACAGCAAAAAAAGAAATTCGTATTTTCTAAAAGTCTCTTGCTACCAGAATTCTGCTATAGTTGTCAGTGTGAACAAGATCCCTCGTCAGATCGCGAAAGTGTCGGGGAATGTGATGAGCTGTACAGAAATGTCAGAATGTCGCGAACAAACCACGTGGTTAGTTGAGCGGATGTTGACTCTGCCTCACTTGATAAAATGTACCACGATTCTTGCAACGTCGGTCTGTCGATGTCGCCAGAACCATATCTCGTCGCAGCTTCCGATCAGTAGATTTAACGGGTCTTACACGCATCTGGAAAACTGAGAAAAAACACGGGGAAGGAAATTTTTTTGTGTCTGGAAAACATCGCGAGAACACGGGGAATTAAGAAAAATCTAGTTAAAAAAATATGTAATTATTATTTGTTATTATTTGGTACTTGAAACTCATCACCATCATCAACTGTTTCCAGCCTGGGGTCGAGTCCGTTTGGTAAAATTCCTCCATATTCCTTTATGATCTATTCTTCCGTCATTTTTACTCCTTTAACTGCTTTCATTATTCTCCTCTCACTTGCACACTTTCTGTTATCTGCTCCTCCCAACTCCTCGTTCTTGGTCTCCCTTGAAGTATTTTTCCTACATACTTCATTTTCTTCAATTTCTTTGGCATCCTCTCTTTTTTCCATCCTCATTACATGCCCATATCATCTCACCCTTGGTTCCTCTACTATCTAATGTACTCCAACATCCTCATTACACGACCATACCATCTCACCCTTGGTTACTCTACTATTCTATGTATTCCAACATCCTCATTACATGCCAATACCATCTCACCCTTGGTTACTCTACTATTCTATGTATTCCAACATCCTCATTACATGCCAATACCATCTCACCCTTGGTTACTCTACTATTCCATGTATTCCAACATCCTCATTACATGACTATACCATCTCACCCTTGGTTACTCTACTATTCCATGTATTCCCACATTCTCATTACATGACCATACCATCTCACCCTTGGTTACTCTACTATTCCATGTATTCCCACATCCTCATTACATGCCAATACCATCTCACCCTTGGTTCCTCTACTATCTAATGTACTCCAACATCCTCATTACACGACCATACCATCTCACCCTTGCTTCCTCTACTATCTAATGTACTCCAACATCCTCATTACATGACCATACCATCTCACCCTTGGTTACTCTACTATTCCATGTACTCCAACATCCTCATTACATGACCATACCATCTCGGTCTTGGTTCCTCTACTATTTCATGTACTCCCTGTACCCCCCTATTCTTGACCCAGATAACTTAATTCCTAATCCTGTTTCTCCTAGTGACAGCTAATATGCTCCTCACAAACTTCATTCCGATGGAACATTTAAATGAAAGGTAAAAAAAAGTTAGGTTTTTGTATATACTGTACTAAAAACTGATCTGAAGGCCTTAAGCACGCTGATTCAAACCTGTCTTATTACCCCCTAAACAAGGGTTTTGAAAACTACAGAAGATGTATTCAAGCAACTTTTTTAAATCATCATGTTTTAAACATAAGCTACATAACTTCACACAAGTCATTTCGCTAAAAATTGAAATTTTATTACTTTTTTTACCCGTCTCGGTGTCCTCCATGCAAATGCGGGTTCACTTCCTCTAATTCACCCTTCCTAATTCCTAGTCCATTAGCGTAATTAGTACTTAAAGCGTATAAACCGAACGGGTAGTAAGACGCGGACCTAAATAAAAAGTTACTTTTTTATTTTTTCAATACAAGTTTCCTGGAAAAAAAAAACTTCTGGAAAACACAGGAAATTTGGTAGTAAAAAAAAGTAATGGCACCCCTGAATCAAGAAGGATGGATTGCTTATTGCGTCTGCGCAATAGCTAAGGCGTGAGGCCATCATTCGAAACAGCTGACAAGTCGTAAGTTTTCTGTGACAGTGAGATTGATTTTCTCCACAACCCTTCGTTTGAATTAGTTCTCCACCGAGCTCGTTATGTATAAAGGTACAAAAAAAGAATTGTACCAAATTTGAATTAAATCAGTTAATGCGTTCAAACGCTATCGTAAGATTTACCCACCTCGGACCGAGAGACTAATCCAAACAGGTGGAGGTAAAAGGGATAACTACAGTAGCCTCATGGCTTCTTTGGTGCTGACCGACAGCTGACGGCTTTGAAAAGTTACCAGACCAAATTATGTATCCCTACGCCGTAACCGTATGTTCTGCTAAAACATATGTTTAGCAGCTGTCACTTCTGACAGTCAAAACTTAGGTATATACCTAAATGTTGACTGTCAGCTGTCAGCTGTGAGCTGTCACTCAGCACCAAAGAAGCCACGGGGCTACTGTAGCTTCAATCGTCCAATAAATCAAACCACATATTTGTTTTTATTTGTATTTACACTCTGACAATATTTGCTAAATCGCCTCCTTTTACAAAGAGACTACTATGCAAGCACGGGGCCCCATGCAGCTGCACTTTTGCACACCTCTAAAGGGCGGCCTTGGAGTGTTGGGTGTGACCTCTAATGGTTGAACAGTGGGTGGCACATTGAAAGTAGATGAGAATAAAACCACTATCGTTCACACCACACTAACTTTTCAAATGCAGTGTATTAATTCAAAACCAAATGTATTCCAATGTATTTTAAACATTGCAGATAACATCCAAAATAGTTTAACTGATGGAAAAGGAAATGGACAAGTATTTTTGCATACAGTATCCCCATGGCTTCTTTTGTGCTGACTGACAGCTAACAGCAGACAACTGACAGATTTAAAAAGTTACCAGACCAAAATATGTATCCCTACGCTTAACCGTATGTTCTGCTAAAACATATGTTTAGCAGCTGTCACTTCTGACAGTCAAAACTTAGGTATATACCTAAATGTTGACTGTCATAAGTCAGCTGTGAGCTGTCACTCAGCACCAAAGAAGCCATGGGGCTACTGTAGTTGATTCAAACAAGCATACTAAAAAAAAATACAAAACTCTTCTAAAGAGAGAGAGAAGATAATATTTCCTTCAAAGCTGAGTATAGCAGAGATTTAAAACCCGCAATCCCTTCAAAAGTCTGCCACCGAGTATACCTAAGTAATCCCTGGTTCTTATAAGAAGCCCACTTTTGACCAACAACATTGATTGAAAGACACTAAAATTTGGAATTCTAGAAATATGTCTTATTCGATTTATTAATTGCAAAGGTCATCTCTAACCTATCAAAAGCTTCCAATAACTTTTCCTTATACATTACTGTATTAATTCTCTTTACATCATTATCTAAACGGATTCAGAATATAAACAGAACTGTATAAGAATGTAAATAGGAGTGTAGTATTTATTTCCGCCATTGATGCAACATTAGTTTCCAGATTTCAAATAACGGGCTTCCTGTTAAAATCAGGCTGTACTACAAAGAATGTCACCAGTGCAGGACGAGTACGAAGTGTTGTTTAGCCTGATGAGAACTAATGTACCGTTACCCAGGTGACGCCTTTCCGTGGAGGCTCTTTCCATGTCCTGATGAGATGAGATGATAGTGATAGTGATTATGAGGGTGATAGTGAGTATGAAGGTGATATATAGTATGAGTGTGATAGTGAGTATGATGGTAATAGTGAGTATGAGGATAATAGTATGAAGGTGTTGAATCAAATTAAATATCAGCCGAGTCTACTGAGGGTGATTTTCCTCTCGATAGTTTCTCACTCTTTCTCCAAGCAATTGCGTGTACACTTCCTCTCAAATTCTACCTTTCACCTCCAAAACACATTATTGAAAAGACGTTGGGCACGTAATTATTCTAAAAACATTAGATTTTCATGTTTTTTAAAATGTTTTGGCTAAGTTGAAGGCTATATTCTGATTTTGATTCGAATAACAGGTTATAAAATTCAAAAATATGTTTTGCGGCCATCATTGATAACATTTTACTGTGTTATTTGTGTTATTTTATAGGTATTTACCCGCCTCGGTGGCGTAGTTGACTAACGCGCTTGTCGTGTTGAGCTCGACTGCTGAGGACGGGGAGATCGAGGTTCGAATCTCGGTCGGGTGAACTGGGGGAGGTTTTTCCTAAATGGTTTTCCACTCTCTCTCCACGCAAATGTGGGTTCACTTCCTCTAATTCAACCTTCCCAATTCCTAATCCATTAGAGTAATTAGTACTTAAAGCGTATAACCCAAACGGGTAGTAAGACGCGGTGCTAAATATTATTATAGGTATTTATGATATTTATAAAAAGTGACAGATGCAGATAACATGACTTGATGCATGAATATATTAAAATTGTTCTAGTAACTAACTTTTACTGTTCTTCCTACCAAAATAAAGATACAAGTCCCAAATTTTGGCTGTGGCCGTAATCTTTAGTTTAGATGACTAAATTTATTTTATGTCCATAATATATGTTATTATTACTAATTAAAAATAATTTTACCCGTTTCGGTGGCAGCGTGGTCTAACGCGCTAATATCGCAGTAGACTAGACTGCCGTTGAAGGGGAGATCGAGGTTTGATCCCGGTCAGGTGCACCGAGGGTGGATTTCTTAAACGGTTTTCCGCTTTCTCTCCACGCAAATGTGGGTGTATTTCCTCTAAATTAAACCTCTCTAATCCCTAACTCATAAGTGTAGTTAGAACATAGCCCTATAACTCAAACTGGTAGTAAGACGCAGCGGTAAAAAAAATTGTATTTGTGTACACAAATATTTTTTTTTACCGTAGCAAAATGTTATTTAAATATTTTCGAGATAATAATGGTTTTTCAAGCTTCGATTTTTTTTAGCATCACGTCTTACTACTCGTTTGGGTTACACGTTAATGGTTTTACGGATTAGGAAGGTTATATTTATAGGAAGTGCATCCGTATTTGCGTGGAGGGAAAGTGGAAAACCATTCCGGGAAAAAATTGCCTCAGGATACTCGACCGAGATTCGAACCTTGATCTCCCCGTCATCAGCCGTCTAGTCTAATACGAGAGCAGGGCTTTAGACCATGTGGCCACCAATGCGGGTAATTAATTGTTAAGCTATCAAGGACCACCTCTGCGGTAAGAGTTCCCGGCTGCAGATCCAGAGGTCCCGAGCTCTATTCCCGGTGCTTCAAGATTCTCTGTGAAGAAGTAGCTCTGTAACAGAGTCAACTCAGCCTCGTGAGGACAAATTAGTAGCTACTCGAGTAGAAAAAAATTATCGGCTAAGGTCTAGAAAACTGAGATTGTCGTGCTGACCACATGGCATACTCTAACCAAAAATGTTGGCACTATCTTCGGTGACATGAGGCTGCTGCTCGGCCAGTACGTCTCGCTTGAAGGCTGACGCCGGAGATTTTTTTTTAACTATCAAGATGTACTGGTCTGGCCACTCACTAGTTCTTAGCAATAGGACTTCGAAGTAAAAAAGCGCTAGTGTCGTTGCAGAGCTTTGCACGCGTAATTTAAATATTGTAAATATTTTTATAACATTAAGAGTTCATTTTATTGTTTAAGGAATGATTCTGATTACAAACAGCCCCTCCCCTCCACCCAATGGGTCTGGGGTTCAATCCTCGGTCCCGGCACAGATTTATCTGATTGCCAAACCCTTCCCTCACCTCTGACAAGACGTGTATTAATCACAACTTGTGAATGTGGGGAATGCCAGGCCTCCACCGTGGTTCGGATTCCACGTTAAACTGTAGGTCCTCCATTTCGCCTCACAATCACCCTACCATTACACATTAGCGTAAGTGCGTATAGCCCGAACGGGTAGTAAGACGTGGTGCTAATAATAATAGTAATAATAATAAACCCCTAAATGTGGTAACCGGACACAATAACCAGTACTTATAGCAAAAGGACTTTATTTAAGACATGCGTTCGAACTACATTTTATTTGAAATAATTAATAGTGAATGTCTTTAGTTGGTGTATAAGTATTTATAAACATAATACATATTATAGTTAGTCTTTACATAATTATATTTGTTTTTAAAAGCACTTGTAGTTTCTTACTGTAACAAACTGCAATGTAAGCATTTAATACCTGTAAAATATATTGGCGGTTTTTCCTCGTTCTCCAGTTTCAATTCCTCTTGAGATATTATAAATACTTTTCATTTTGAACAAGCACTGAATAACGATCGTTTAGGCCCCAGCGTGCTATGTTCAATATATTTAGATAGATGACAATATTGAAAAGTGACAAAATAAAAAAAAAGTTTGGAATAGTTTTACCTATAAATAGAAGACAATAAAAATTCGAACAAAAGGTTTCATTTTAAATCAAATACTAAATTTTGAGTTTACCAAGAAATTACTTGGTCTTTGTAATATCTAGATAGTTTTATTTTTGGGACTAAATATTTGAGCACAGTTTTATTTTCAATTTACATATATTGTATTAATATGTATGAGCTGCACATTTTTTAAAAGCGCAACCAGATTTTTGTTGTCATTTCAAATGAAGCTGATGTAGGTTCAGAGGCCACCGGAAGATGTCAGCACAAATACAACTTAAGTGAGGTCCCGACCTGTTCTCTAGCTCTCCTGAAATGATTTAGTTGAACAAGCGCCTGATAGATCGCACTAGAATACAAGAATCCTACCTGGGATAAATACAGTGTTGCCCCTGAACGCAATAGTGTAGCCAATGTCGAATGGTTAGAGACAAACACATAGAAATATAAGAACATCCAGGCTGGATGGCAAAGTAAGGTTCCCTCCCCCCTTTTATGACATGTGCTATAAATATCCCAGTGTGGCCTATATAAATTATGGAAAATCGAACTAATATTTTATATTTCAATTGTTTTTATACCAAAGCTAAGACAATTTGAAATAAATCTATAGCTGAATCATTGTTGTTTAAATTACGCGCTGACTCCTATTTGGCACGTGTGTCATGCAGAAAACTACAACGAAACTTTATCGCGCCAAGATCATAGTGATAGCGCATGCGCCAAGCAGTTGGTTACAGACTTCTCCGAGTGAGGTATCATTTTATTAGGTGTTGGTTGAATTGGTTTTTAACATTATGCGAACGGAAAACTACAGAGGATATGTGTAAGAAGAGCTTCTGCTTGAGACATTATAACTATTACAATATTATGCTTTGTTGTATTTACATTGACCTGTAAAGTCTATCAGATTTTATTTGTGCGTATGTTTGATCGCGTATGTCCACCTATCCTATTCTGTCACTTGCCAGAAGAGTTAATTTTATTGAAACTGATGTTAGATAGACAAAGACCAACAAAAACATTTAATGGCCACAGTGGCTTGGCCGATCGCTTCAAATAATGTGTTATATTTTCAACTACAGCACTTACTGTGAGGCCTAGTTTTTTAAAATTAATTCTTACGTTTATTGGCACATGTGCTATTGACGGCTTAATCTAATGGGGATAGAGATGAGGAAGGAAGTTAGGAGGAAGGGAGGCCGCATTTGCGTGGAGGTGGTTGAGTGAAGATGGAAAAATTGCAGTGATAAATAACTTGTGGAAAACCACCCTCAGTTCACCCAGCTGAGATTCGAACCTTGACCTCTCCGTAAATGGTTAACAAAGGATTGTGAGCCAACGACTCTACCCCTAAACCACCACTGCGGGTGAGTAATTACTTAGGCCGATATGCTAGAACGGTTCTTATCATACCCTAATAAGGTTATGCGTTTAGGGCTAGTGGAATGTTATTTGGAAATGTTGCCCCCCCCCCCTCCCCCGCCCCCATCATGGCTCTAAAACGTTCCGCCGCCACTGTGAACATCATTGATTGTATTTAAATATGAGTGGTCTTATATTTTTTAAACTAGATCTGTCTCTTTGTCTCTGTTGAGGAAATCGAGTTGTGAACCATAAATTCAAGTCAGTTGCTTACAATAAATCAGCATATCAAGAAAACAAGGATGCCTCTGGCAACACAAAAAACAATGACACATGCATATTGTCAACTATTGTCATATTGTAAAAATTAATTGACGTAAATAAACGTTTATTTTTCATGTTTCAACAGATCTTCAGCTCATTTGTATCATCGTCAACTTATAACGTCGAGTGTGAAAAGGATTGATTTGATTGGGATAAAAACCCTTTACTGTTAAAGTAAGCCTTTCTATGTAGATGACGTGCCCCGTGGTGGGTAGACAACATCTCTGGCGTGACTACTGTGCGGGACTGCATGACCTACACTTAAAGTTAGTCTAATTCATCATAGAATGGGCCTTTAAGAAAATAAACCCTTTTTTTAGGGTCAACATTTATAACATTTAATTATATTATTTGTGTTATTTTATAGGTATTAATAAGGTATATAAAGAATGACAGCCGCAGGTCACATGGCCTGACGTATGACTATGTGTTAGTAGATTTAGTCACTTTTCTGGCTATCATTTAAGATCTTCATACGCAGATTGGATTGTACCAGACCTAGTTCTAGCCTGACGAGATCTAACGTTATCTGCAGTTAGGGCCGACCGGTATAATGTATCAAAACAACGTATTGCACTCGGTCACCTTCGATGGAAGAGGTCGGGGTTCAGATACCGGCTGAACTTATTCCAATGGTGGTTTTCCCTACGTGTAATATTCACTGTGGATCTCTCGTCATCATTTTGAAAAAAAAGTGGGTTTATTTCCTCTAATACACTCCTTAGAAGAAGTTGATGTGTGTGTGACGTCGGCTTACCGTCCGGGATATCTGCATATCTGCATGAGGAGGATACAATTAAGATTAAATGTACCAACATTCACGGGGGGNGGGGTGGGGGTTAAACCATTTGAGTGAAACCTGATTCAGTGGTTGAATAGTTTAAAGCGTCACTACTCCCGCAATAGACTCGACTGCCAATGACGGGAAGATCGGGGTTCGAAACCCAGTTGGGTGTACTAAGGACATTTTTTTTAGAAAAATCTTTCACTCTCTCTCTCTCTCCACGCAAATGCAGGTTAATCGTATAACCCGAATAGATAGTAAGTAATGGTTATAAAAAAAAGAAGAGGTGAAACCACCTTAATAGGCCCCCACACCGTTCCGAGGTTCGGCTCTAGATCTCCCAGACTAGCGAGAATCTTACGTCTAATACCGCACGACCACCGGGTCACTCTTCCAGAACATAAACAGATCCGACCTATTTTCTTGATATTACATGATCGTGGGTCAGGGATGAGAAAGCCTCAGTCGGGTCGCCGGTAAAGGGCGAACAGATCTCCCGCCAGAAACAGTCTTGCCGATTGAGACCCCGGGATCCGTTGATCATATCTTTGTTTCTCGTGACCTAGTTGTTTTGACGTATGTGAGCCACGCTGTTATGCTCGAGACTAGGCAATAATGTACACAAGGGGTGTCCAACCTACGGCCCGCGATAAACCTCAATCTGGCCCGTCATTCCATCATTCTTCCTCCTTTAATTTATTCCATTCTTCTCTCAATCGCACACTTTCTGTTATCTGCTCCTCCCAGCTCTGCCTTGGCCTCCCTGGGGTCTTTTTCCAACATCCTTCATTTCCAACATTTTCTTTGACATCCTCTCTTTTTTTTTTCATCTTCATTACATACCCATTCATACTCAAGACTGTAAAAGCAGTTTATTGAATTATATATAATATTTGTATCTATTTGAGTTATATAATCAATTATGATGAAATATTTCATAAACACAATCTCTATATACATATATATTTCTAAATCCAACATCTTTGCTCAGTCGATAGCATGTATTTCTACTGAGCTAAGAGTCCCAGGTTCGATTCCCGGCATGGCCGAAAAATGTATCATGGGTAAAATGTGGGTTTACCCTTTCACAGTGATGAATTAAAGGCCGGGGACTGGATGTTGTTCCTGTCCTAGTATTAAGCTAGATTATAAGACACATGAAGCTACGACAGGCCTAGCAAGACGGTAATAGAAAATATATGGCTTGAATAAAAAACTACCCAGGCCGCAGGCTGTAAACAATAACGGATGTAAAAAAATATATTATTTATATTTTTTATCCCCACGTCTTACTACCCATTCAGGTTATACTCTTATGTACTGATTACGCTAATGGTTTTTGATATTAGGAAAGCCTTATTTAGATGAAGTGCACCCACATTTGCGTAGGTACTGAGTGGAAAACCATTTCGCATAAACCATCCTGAGTACACCCAAACGAGATTCGAACCTTGATATACCCTTCATTAGCACTCTAGTAGACCTATACTGCGAGAGTAGCGTGTTAGACTATGCGGCCCCCAAAGTGGGGGATTTTTTTATTAATAGTAGTATTAGCTGGTATAACAAAAAAAACGCTCAAATTCGCTTTTTCTTCTTGACTTTCTGCTGCACTTGCTGCTCCTACAGTAGCCCCATGGCTTCTTTGGTGCTGACTGACAGCTCACAGCTGACAGTTGACAGCTTTAAAAAGTTACCAGACCAAATTACGTATCGCTACGCTGAACCATATGATCTGCAAAAAACATGTGTTTAGCAGCTGTCACTTCTGACAGTCAAAATGTAGGTATATACCTAAATGTTGCCTGTCAATCAGCACCAAAGAAGCCATGGGGCTACTCTACTTCAGTGTCTGCTTTGGATCATCCGTCCACATCAGTACCTACTGGTGTTTATTTATTAATTCGATTTAATTCAGTTTTAATTATATGAAACGTCAGTATAGTTTTACTCATAAACTTCCAAAAAACAACAATATTCATATCAGGTTTGATGCTAAGTTTATGAGTGTGATTCAAATAAGATTATTGCTTTATCTACTTTGAGTCAATAGGTATTAATAACGGTTATGGGTTCAAAGCAGCTCTTGAAGGGGTGCTGAGGTGACATTTTTGATTGGTACCTTAAAATAAATATATTATATATGAATGGGCGCTGAAGGAGTGTGGTTTGAAAGGCCATCCGATAGGCCAATGTGAAAGAAGCGTCTTACGTTGGTTTGGGCTTGTCGAGAGGATGTGTGTGGATCGAGTGACGGAATAAATGTATGAAGGTATAGTGTGTGGATCAAAAGGTAAGGGTTAGGCCATGTACAGTAGTCCCGTGGCTTCTTTGGTGCTGACTGACAGCTCACAGTTGACTTCTGACAGTCAACATTTATATATATACCAAAATTTTGACTGTCAGAAGTGACAGCTGCTAAACACATGTTTTTGCAGATAATTCTGGTTCGGCGTAGGGATACGTAATTTGGTCTGGTAACTTTTTAAAGCTGTCAGTCAGCACCAAAGAAGCCACGGGGCTACTGTAAGACGTGGTTAACTGTTGTAGACAAATGTGTGAAAAAGAGAAACATTAAGAGTTTTAAGAATAAAAGAGGATGTATGACTCGGTGTATGGATGTTGTTGAAGCTAAGGGAGTATGCAAGGAAAGGTAAGTTTGGGGAAAGTTAATGAGGATGGATTAAGTATGGAGTTGTTTTTAGAGCTATATGCACAGTTTCTTGCCTACCCTGTAAGGGAACGGCGGGATTAGGTGGCGCGAATTGATCAGACATATTTGATATTATATTGGTGACCTGGCGGTCTAGGGGTAAGGTGTCAGATTTCTGTGCTGGTGGCCGGGGTTCAATCCTAGGTCCCGGCATAGATTTTTTTGATTACCAAACCCTTCCTTCACCTCTGACAAGACATCTTGTGAATGTGGGGAATGCCAGGCCTCCACCGTGGTTTGGATTCCACGTTAAACTGTAGGTCCTCCATTTAATCTCACAATCACCCTACCATTACACATTAGCGTAAGTGCGTATAACCCGAACGGGTAGTAAGACGCGGTGCTAATAATAATAATAATAATAATAATAATAATAATAATAATAACAATAATAATAATAATAATAATTCATAAAACGTATATTATATAACCACAATTATTTACTAGTGGAATATGTGCACCTGTTATACATTACAAATTAATCATTTAAAATAACCTGCGCCTGTGAGTTTGCTGAGACGCCCCTGGTGCACAGTCTAAGAACCTCTGCCGGACTGGCTTAATATCTTCAATGTGGCGCTCTTTAAAAAAAGAAGGGAAAGGTTAAACTCTATTGCTGTACGATTATTATTATCTCATATGATCGATGTTATGATGTCATTTTAGTGGGTCATGGTTTCCAGAACGAATTGAGTGATTCAGAGAATACTTCGAGACTATTTATCAAAACTTGAGCAACTAATTAAATCGTGTGTCCCATGGTCGGAAAATGTTGAGCGTTGATACGAGCTCGCACTAGCCTCGGTGGCCACGTGGTCTAACGCGATAATCTCGTGTTGGGTTAGAATGGCGAAGACATTTGTCTGGCCAAAATAAATCAAAGGTTGCTCCAGTACAAACATATAATTTAATTTTCTACACACGGTGATATAAACAGTTGTTGAATCATGAGCATAGCGGTATTATCTAAAGAACTTTTTAAATGAAGAGAAAAAGTTGTCATTAAATTCCAGAATATCCTCGACAGATATTCAAGAAATTTTCAGCTCACAGTGTGAAGAAAATTAAATTCCATGTTTGTACTGGAGCAATATTGTGTTTAAAAAAGTTTTGCCATAAAAACTGCAAAACACTGGCATTTACTTGCACCCACTTCCATCCCACCTGAGTTAATAATTTAAAATAAATGGTACAGTGCACAGCACGGACTTTCTCGCTTATTTATCTAAATTATATTTATAGCTCGTAAGATTTATGAAACGAAATAATACTCGTTGTTTTAGAAACATAATGGGGTGAAAAAAGAACATCGCACTACACCAAAGAGCATATACTATAATATACATTGTTACAGAAATATATTATTTGTTCTGTGCATTTTCAACTAACCATTTATCAAAGATCTATTTAAAAAATTATATATCTGCCTATAGCTCAGAAAATGTATATTTTATCGAATATTATTTCAAACAAAAGTTTTATATCTTTAATAGTGCTACAACTTTTCAATGATAAGTTATTTCGTATCTCAATTATTTGAGGAGATATGATCAAAATTGGAAATTTCAGCCAGTGTAATCGTTTTAGCGAGAAAATTAGAAGTCCATTTTTTGTTTATGATATTAAACAGTCCCTAGATAAGAATTTCAATCAAAATCTTTCGAGCCAATTTGAGAAAATAGCTTGTCTCTATTTTCACCCCTGAGCAAACTAGCCATAAATATGTTTATGTAACTATGTATATTTTAAAAACTATGAACTGTAAAATTAAGAAAGCAAAATAAAATGCCCAAACTAATTCAAACGTAGTAAGTGCAGCCTTAATTAACTACTCCTTACATTATTATTATTATTATTATTATTATTATTATTATTATTATTATTATTATTACTACTACTACTAGCACCGCGTCTTACTACCCGTTCGCGTTATACGCACTTACGCTAATGTGTAATGGTAGGTTGATTGTGAGATGAAATGGAGGACCTACAGTTTACGTGGGATCCGAACCACGGCGGAGGCCTGGCATTCCACACATTCACAAGCTGTGACTAATACACGTCTTGTCAGAGGTGAAGGAAAGGTTCGGTAATCAGATAAATCTGTTCTGGGACCGAGGATTGAACCCCGGACACCCAGCACAGAAGTCTGACACCTTACCCCTAGACCGCAAGTCTGAAAAAATGAAATGAAGAATTCACCCCCCTCCCCCCTCTCTGTTTGAATCAAAGAAAAGCGTGGCTACCAGAGCGAAGCCGGATACGTCTGCTAGTAAATAAAATAATTTAGAGAGGACATTCATTAGTCTGAAAAGTCTAAAAATCCACGTATTTTGGTTGATCACTAAGATTTAAATGTCCAGTAAACGAAAGGTAAACTGGTATAAGAGCGTAGAATGGATATTTGTGAATATAATTATTGTGTAATTTATTAGGGAAGTCACCCGCATCGGTGGCCACGTGGTCTAACGCACTCCTTTCGTGTTGGACTAAATTACCGAAGACAGGAAGATAGGATTCGAACCCGGTTGCGTGCACTGAGGGTGGTTTATCCTAAATGGTTTTATATTATTCCTGCATGCAAATTAGGATGCACTTCCTCTAAATTAAACCTTAATACTATTTAGCACGTTATTGAAATTAGTATATATGCTTATGCACAGTTTCTTGTTTACGTTGCCTACAGATGACACGCATGATATATTTTTGTTAGCACCGCGTCCTACTACTTGTTAGGTTTATACACTTATTTACTAATTACGTTAGTGGTTTCTAGGATTAAAAGGTTATATTTAGAATAAGTGTACCCGCATTTACGTGAAAGGGAGAGTGTAAAACCATTTTGTAAAAACCACACTGAGTAGACCCGAACGGGATTTGAAACCTGATCTCCCGTCATCCGCAGACCATTCTAACACCGGAGTGACACCCTAGACTATTCGGTCACTGAAGTGGGTAGTAATATTGTTTCTTTCAAAATCGACATCCACTCAGCAAACAGTTTAGCGCATGACAACATGAAATGTAGATCTGTTAACTTGTTTAACTGCCAGTTAAGTTTTTTTCCTGTTGTGATCAGGCTATACTTTAATATAGTACCAGTATCGGTGGGCATGCCGACTAAGTATTAGATTCGTTTAACCTGGTACCCGCCTCGGTGGCGTAGATGGCTAACGCGCTTGTCGTGTTGAACTCTACTGCTGAGGACGGGGAGATCGAGGTTCGAATCTCGGTCGGGTGAACTGGGGGTGGTTTTTCCTAAATGGTTTTCCACTCTCCTTCCACGCAAATGCGGGTTCACTTCCTCTTATTAAACCTTCCCAATTCCTAATCCATTAGAGTAATTAGTACTTAAAGCGTATAACCCGAACGGGTAGTAAAACGTGGTGCTAAATATTATTATTATATTATTATTATTATTGTTTAACCTGGTCTACTGGTGACGGGCAGGTCAAGGTTCGAATCCTGGACGTGTGTACTGAGGGGGGAGGGAGGGTGTTTACTCTAAAGAGTTTCCTACTTTTATAATTAAATTGGTGACCTGGTGGTCTAGGGGTAAGGTGTCAGACATCCATGCTGGCGGCCAGGGTTCGATCCCCGGTCCCGGCATAGATTTATTTGATAACCAATCCCTTCCTTCACCTCTGACAAGACATCTTGTTAATGTGAGGAACGCCAGGCCTCCACCGTGGTTCGGATTCCACGTTAAACTGTAGGTCCTCCATTTCATCTCACAATCACCCTACCATTCACCCTACCATTACACATTAGCGTAAGTGCGTATAACCCGAACGGGTAGTAAGACGCGGTGCTAATAATAATAATAATATAATTAAATTAAGATATCCCAAAAGGGGGATCTCAGTGGTCTTGAGGTAAGTGCTCGTCTCAGGACCCGATGTTCGTGGGTTCAAACCCAGCCGAGGTTGACAGATTTTTCTTGAGTGATAAAAAAAACGTAGCATATCTGCCTTTGAAGGAGAAATAAATCCGTCGGTCCCATGTCGGTTGTGGCTTGTAATAGAACCCTGGAAGGTGTGTGAAAATACATTTCCCGGCACAAATTAGTAAACCCTTTCGCGCTCGTTCGTAGAAATTATGTCAGGAAGACAAAGGAGAGCCACCACACTTTGTCATCACCGCCCCCCCTAGGACATATCTGATGGTGCAGGCACCACCAACCAGTTGAAAGGCCGAGGACATACCCAGGGTCGGATCAACAAACCAACCTTTAGGTTGTTGACTTCATGTGAAGATGTAGAGAACGCGATGTTTTAAAGTTTTTACAGAAATTCTTTTTGTTGTACAAAATAAATCAAATATTGCTCCTGTAGAAATACAGAGTTTAATTTTCTCCCCATGCTGATATCAACAGTTGTCCAGGGTGTCCTGGAATTTAAATACAATTTTTTCCCTTAATTTAAATTATTATTAGCACCGCGTCTTACTACCCGTTCGGTTTACACGCACTTACACTAATATGTAATGGTAGGATGATTGTGAGATGAAAATGGAGGACCTACAGTTTAACGTGGAATCCGAACCACGGTGGTGGCCTGGCATTCCCCACATTCACAAGATGTCTTGTCAGAGTACAAGATGTCTTGTCAGAGGTGAAGGAAGGGTTTGGCAATCAGATAAATCTGTGCCGGGACCGAGGATTGAACCCTGGACCCCCAGTACAGAAGTTTGTCACCTTACCCCTAGACCGCCACGTCACCTTCCTTTATTTAAAAAGTTTTTTGTCACTTAATACCGCTATGCTCATGACGGATATTCAACAATAGCCGTTGATATGACCACGCGAAGAAAATTATACTCCATATTTCTACTGGAACAAATATTTTATTTGTTTTGGGCAAAAAAAAAAAAGTTTTGTTATAAAAATTGCAAAAACACTTACCTTTTCTCGCATCCGCTATAATAATCCCAAAAGGAGGGGGGGAGAAAGCAAGAGGCATGGTATCGAGAAAAAAAGCCACTTTCGATTACACAGTGACCCAAACCAACAATGTTTCCCTTAAACTGTTGAGCGAAGCATGAAGACATAACATTCCTTTGTAATCCTACCCTCAAGCACACACTCGAGAAACAGCAATTAACGAACAAACAAAAAGCCGCTTCGGGGGTCGAATGATCTAAGACGTCACTCTCACAATAAACTGACTTGACCTTGAAGGGGAAATCTTGGGATTTGTATCCTGATCGGGTGTACTGAGGGCAGCTTTTCCTAAATGGTTTCCCACTCCCCTACTACGCAAATGTATGCACACTTCCTCTCAGTGCAATTTACCTGATCCCTAACACATTAGTGTAATTAGTACATAAGTATGCGTATAACCCGGACAAATAATGAGATGCACTGACAAAAAGAAAAAAATCTAATAGAAATGACCAACTAGTGTTAATAATTTTTTTTAAAAAACACCCTTTGTCACAATGATGTGTCCCCTTTACGTCCCTTATTGACAGGAGTTGCGCAACTACGTCGCTTGAAACACTCTATCCCTCTTTAATGCGAGTGGAAAATCTATAAATGGCCGCCTGTGTTAGCCCAGCTGTCGAGCGAAGCGAATTGGTTCATACAGTAGTTAAAAGCTTCCTTTACAGAGCCACCAACTGTACAACACCAAGCGCTAGTTATTTATTCGGCGTTTGTTCGTGTTCATAATAGCATAAACGTTGTGACGACTTATATTATAATGAACAATGCTTCGAGTGATATCACGTGTTTATTTTTTAAGTTTTTTTTATCATAACAAGGAAGAACAATACCTACTCGCTGCTTAGTGCGAAAAGAAATAATTACCCGCGGAAAATGGAAATGGGGAAAAAATGTAAGTTTGTTTGCCCTAAAGTAATGTTCTTATTCTAAATGCAACAATTGAAATCAGAGGTCTGTTTCATAAAACTAAAGTCTACAATATACAACAGAATTCACTTGTAGCTTGTAAAAATTAGAAAATTATGTTTAGTAAAGCTACAAGTAAATTCTTTTTAGTTACAAGTGAAATTGTATCATCTACATTGTTCTTTACAAGAAAGTTTATAGTTTGGTTTCATCTTATAGCAAGTACAGTTCTTATAAATCAAAAAGTATTATCTACAAATCTAAGCACAATGGTATTATACAATCAAATGATAGTAGCCTACCAGTAAATAAATTGTTTGGTCAGTATATAAATTGTTCGTAGTCAGTACAGTTTTTATTTTAATTGATGACTCTCCAGCAAAAACATTTTAAGTAACATGTATAATTTGTTATGTTTACAAATTTGGTGTTGCAGACAAGGTGATTTTTGAGGTTAGGAGATGGTCAAGTATGAATAATTTCGATTGAGTTATTTGGAAATGCAGACGCTATTACATTATGATAGCTCGTTTTTATAAGAAATAAATCAGCATTTGCATTACAGTTCAAGAAAAATTAAACTAGGTAATGCAACATAGTAATGTTGAAATTCAAAACAATGGAACTGGATTAATACTTCATTATTTTTTTATATCAACTCTTAATTTAGAAAACCCCTAACAAATTATATTTATTTTCCTTAATTTATTGAATGACTGACATTCTTTAATTTAAATTATATCCGCCACAAACTAATTTTCAATTATTGTTTGTGTACTTTTAGTTTCTGCAACAATGTGGACTAAATTGGATGAATTAATATTTCACTGACAAGCTAAACAGCAGACTTATAAATACTTTCCACAAGCGCAGTAACAGTTTTCTGTATGAAACATTTTGTGGTAACAATAATTTTAAAACATTCACTTGTAACTGGTAAATTGTAGACTTATGGTAAAACAAATTCATAACTCCTACTTTTGTTTTTATTAATTCAAACAGGCATATACACTTAGAGTTGCGATTATCCGTCCCTCCGTATTATCCGGGCTGGTTCTCAGTGTTAAAAAACCCGTTTTAAAATAACAAACCGGCACACATCTACTATAAAACATTTTCCGAATTTATAATGTAATCCATTTAACGCTCTATTTTCACGTGTTCTTGATTTGTAGCCGATGTTCCATTTACAAAAGAAATTATTGTATAGTAAAGATTAAAACAAAAAAATTTCTCGTTTAATATTTACCGTCCCCTTGCAATTATTGTATTTCTATTTTACATTTCGATCAGAAAATGGGCAGATTCTATTAAAACAAAGTAAAATGTTCTGCGAAAACAAAACAAAAAGTAGTCAAACCCATACTGAAAATTATTTATTCTCGGATTCCGTGCTATCCGGTTTTTCTGCCGCCACTTTGAGCCTATAATTGTGACTCTTACTATATTAACATATTTATATTACTGCTCCACTAACAGTAGCGTAAGCAGGATTGTAAAAGGGGGGGGGGGGGGCTTAAGGGGATTGGGGGGG
>CABFVX010001029.1:54525-64735 GCA_902151425.1 Timema shepardi | reverse complement strand
TATTATTATTATTAGCACCGCGTCTTACTACCCGTTCGGGTTATACGCACTTACGCTAATGTGTAATGGTAGGGTGATTGTGAGATGAAATGGAGGACCTACAGTTTAACGTGGAATCCGAACCACGGTGGGGGCCTGGCATTCCCCACATTCACAAGATGTCTTGTCAGAGGTGAAGGAAGGGTTTGGTAATCAGATAAATCTGTGCCGGGACCGAGGATTGAACCCCGGCCGCCAGCACAGAAGTCTGACACCTTACCCCTAGACCGCCAGGTCACCAATATGTTAGTAAAAACTAGGGGACTGCGAAAATATTTTAGGATATTTAGGGGGCTGCGAGTAATAAAAGGTTAAAAACCACTGGTCTAGCGCCTGGGGAGGGGGGAGCGGAAGGAAAGTTAGTAACAAAATATGTTGTTGAGAGGCTTCGACACTCAATTCAAAGTGTGGTTCTGGGTACTTCCCCTTAGAAATGTTTGAAAATGGGATGGGTCTAGAAGATATTTGCTATAGCACTCGTATATATAAATATATATTTTTTAATTTTATTAGCTTGCAAGCTATTTGCAGTGGTCCTCGCTCATAAACTTTTCGAAATTTTGATGCTCCAATAAATTATTTAAAGTTGTTCCCGCCCCCCCCCCTCCCCCAAATCGAATATAAAAATTAAGATTATTTTAAGAACGTATATAAAGTTATTCTGGTTTTTGAAAATTAGACTCCTTTTGAGGCTATTTATAGGGGTTCTCTCTCCTCCCATGTATTTATTTGAAATTTGGCTGCTTCTAGAAACTATTTTAAGTGTCCTAGATTGCATTTTTTTTTACTAGATTCTTTTTTTAAATATTTGGAGTAATCCTCCCCAAAAACTTTTTAAAATTTTGATACCAATAGAAGCCCATTAAAGTGGTTTGCCTCAACTTTTTGGGGGGGAAATTAGATGCCAACCTAGAAGCTATATGAAGTGGTACTTCTTTGGCAAATTTTTAAAAATCGCATATCTCTGTACCTCGTACCAGTGGTTCTCAACTTTTTTTTATTTTGATCATGGTACACATTTTTTTTCTAGAGCCCTCGCTGCACACTTTAAGTGCAAGTTGGTGACACATCGAGAAACTCGGCCCTGCGCATGCGCAAATATACTTCTCAGTTGAAGAGGAAATGCGTGTGGTCTGTCTGGCCTCTATTCCTCTATTCTTTTTAGACCGAAGTATCCTTTGTACCAGAAAAAATACATGCTGGAGCTTTCTAAACAATGTCATACTAATATTGTGAACATTCAATAACGACATTTAAATTTTACAAATATATTATTATCAGCACCGCGTCTTACTACCCGTTCGAGTTATACACATTTACACTAATGTGCAATGGTAGGGTGATTGTGAGATGAAATGGAGGACCTACAGTTAAACGTGGAATCCGATCCACGGTGGAGGCCTGGCATTCCACACATTCACAAGTTGTGATCAATACACGTCTTGTCAGAGGTGAAGGAAGGGTTTGGCAATCAGATAAATATGTGCCAGGACCGAAGATTGAACCCTGGACCCCAGCACAGAAGTCCGATTCCTTAGCCCTAGACCACCAGGTCACCTTTACAAATATAAAACAAACTGAAAACATTACATGTTTTAGTTCTAACCGAGGCTTTGGCAAATGTCCTTTATTCATATTTGAAAAACTTTGAAATCCTTATTACTGATGCTTTTTTATACTGTGAAAAATAAATAAATAATATCATAAAATTGCCTCATGGGGCCTGAAATATTTATGGCTAAGCCCAGTTTGAAAAACGATATTCTAGATCAATGTTATCCGAACTGTCGACAGTCGCTTACCCCTTTTGGAGTCATACCTGATGATGCCCTTCCATCAGTTCATAAAAAAAAAGTAAAAAAACTGCTTATTTTAAAAGTACAAACTGTCTTTCTATACTAGTTAAATAAAACCTAAATGATAAACTAAACAAACCCGTGATTATTTATTTTTTATTTATTTGCACCACATGTTACTACCTATTCATGTTATGCGCATCCATGATTATTTATGTATACCCTGATTTTGATAGGAAGGCCATTCTAGAAGGTCTTATTTCCTACCAGAATCCTTCTGTATAGTGGTATTTTGGTAGCATAAAAGTCATACCAAAACAGACTTCCTGCTACCGTTATGGAAGGCTGTTTATCGTAGCAAAATACTGCCATAGAGTAGGATTCTGGTACTAAATAAGACCTTCCAGAATGGCCTTCCTACCAAAACCAGGATATACATGAAATCATGGACCAGTTTCATAGTCAGACTTTTTACGGCTCGAGTTTGGGTGCTCTACTAAATACAAGACGACACCTACACTAAACTCGAATGGAATGGGCCAATTTCGCGTTATGGAACTGGCCCATTTTATTCTGGTCTAGGTAGGTGTCGTCCTGTATTTAGTACAGTGCCTCTACTTGAAATGTACTGGCTCCATGTCTAAATCTACATTAATATTATTTGTCCTTACCCTACCCCCCCCCCAAAAAAAAAGAGTTTATAATAATTAATAAAACTCAATGTTACGTCGCATACCCTTTAGCAGCACATGTACCACGGTTTGAAAATCTCTGCTCTATACATTTGGGTCGTTTTACAGTAAAGATCGACTGCTGAGGACGGAGAGATCGAGGTTCGAATCTCGGTCGGGTGAACTTTCCCTACGCCAAACCATATGATCTTCAAAAACATGTGTTTAGCAGCTGTCACTTCTGACAGTCAAAATTTAGGTATATACCTAAATATTGACTGTCATATATCAGCTGTGAGCTGTCAGTCAGCACCAAAGAAGCCGTGGGGCTACTGTAGGTCTGATAGAGAAGCGAATAGAAGTATCTATAACCGCGTTCAGGGCATCGACTGTCAAAACCAATAGGGAGAGACCGTTGGGAAGACCTACACGCGGATAGGAGGATTACATTAGAATGTGATAAGGACAAATTGTCTATAATATTTGAAGATGCAGAAAACGACAGTTGATTTGTCTCCCTTTCCTGCTGCGGGACGGGGGAGTCAACCAGATGAGGAAACTGAGTAGGCGGCTTAACCGTCAGGAAGGGGGAACAAAAATATTAAACTTGGAATACCTTCTTCACCGTTTGAATTGGCCAAGTTCCCATTGGTGCAAATTCAAACAAGGTGAAGAAGGGTAGGACTGTAATGACCAGTAAATAGCGGGTGAGGGTACTTCACTATTTTATTAAGCATTAAAGTTGTAGTCAGATGTATAACTTAATTAATAAAAATGTGGTGTGTTACAAATAACATTAATCATTCATTATACTCTATACTTTCAATATTTTAACGGCCAAAATAAGTTTAAAACAAGAAAAGAAAAAGGTATGTGATAAATAATTGGCATTGCCTTTGCCCGTGCATGTTTGAAAATTATTTTTCAAGAAGAAATTGAGCTCATCCAGATAATCTATACAACTTATAAAAAAATCCTTGGTGATTCGAATCCGTGTGTCTCTCCTCGGTGTCAACGGAACTCGATTCCCAAGTTTGTCAATAATTTCACTGTCGCAATTATTCACTTTAATACTTCTTGCCAATATTTTGTTTCTTTTAGTTCTATTTGTTTTACTATTTGTATGTCAACACGCCCAATAACGGATAAGCGCTCTTTAAAAGTGACGATATATTTGAAATGATATCTATATGATTCATGGCATTCAAAGCTTACCCAAACCATTTCGAACCTGTCCGAACAATTCATTTGCAAAAGATTCTTTGATTGTATTTTATTTGAAATAAAATAATATAAAACATAGAGAAATTAATTAAATGATTAACCAACTCATTACAAATTAGTGCCCCCGCGATGCGCCTATTGGATAATCCGCCACTGCTATGGTTGTTTAACAACTTAATCTATGGATTATGATATGTAGCTAGTTTTAGAGTAAATGCACCCTCAATCGCATGCACAGGGAATAGGTAAAAACACGGCGATAAATCACTCCCCGCCCCTCACTGCACGCTGCACGAACCTTGATATTCAGTCTTTAAGAGAGTCTGAAGTCTTAGACGACAACCTTTCCGTTATGTGACTGCACCTTTTGACATATTCCCCTATATGTGGCGGCATCCTTTGATGTAATCCTATACCCGATATAAGGTGGCACCTTTGATATATCCCCCATATGAGGCGGCATCCTTTGATATAGGCATATACCCTATATGAGGTGTCACCTTTGATATATCCCCTATATAAGGTGGAAACTTTTATATATCCCCTATATGAGCTGTCACCTTTGATATATCCCTTATATGAGGTGTCACCTTTGATATATCCCGTATATGAGGTGTCACCTTTGATATATCCCCTTATATGAGCTGTCACCTTTGATATATCCCTTATATGAGGTGTCACCTTTGATATATCCCCTATATGAGCTGTCACCTTTGATATATTCCTTATATGAGGTGTCACCTTTGATATATCCCTTATATGAGGTGTCACCTTTGATATATCCCCTATATGAGGTGTCACCTTTGATATATCCCTTATATGAGGTGTCACCTTTGATATATCCCCTATATAAGGTGGAAACTTTTATATATTCCACCGTATCTTCAGGTCTGAGGAAAACCAAACCTAAAGATGGTGCAACATCAACCAACCAATGTAATTGTAAATATAAAATATTTTACCATTACTATGGTGTAACATCGTTAATAACACCAACAGATGTCGTCATAGAAGACTAAGCTACTGTCAAATAAGGAGAAGGTAATAAAAATAAATAAGATATAATTTTGTCATTTATTACTCCTTACCAAATCAAATATGAACATTATTATAAATTCATACAACTTGCTATAGCTGGAGACCCTATATTATAGTTAAAAAAATATTTTAATTTCGTTATATTCTCAAATAAACAAAAATTTCGTCGTAAAAATAGGTTTATAAGACCTGGAAAAATCGCAGAAAAACATTTTTTTTACATGTTATATTTTTTACAAATGCAACATATAATAAAACCATAAATGAAGACCGGTAAATTATTATAACGCACAATAACATACATAGATATACAATGAGATCGCAAAGGATGCTAGAAACTCCAGGGCTTGCAAAGAGCACAAACAACCAAAGATAATGAATTATCGCATAAAACACAGAAATATTAAGTCGATATATAGCCTATATTTACTGAAAGGGAATAAAAATAACGTATAATTTAATAATCCATCGAATAAAATAATTCATGATTACTTTTAAACTACTATCAAAATAAATATATAATATATTTTTTATCATTAGATTTGAAACGGAATACAATAAACGCATGAGTTTTTAGGTATATTATTTTAAAAGTCTACATAGAAGAGAATAAAATTACGATCGATCTTTGCGAGTCCACTGTTTATATATCAACTAGTATTTTAATATTTGTAGACGACGATGGTAAAGGCTGCGTGGATTTGACCTTGACCACTACTGCATTAATTTTACGACGATAAAAATCAATATGGCCGCTAATTATATTATAATTATTAGCACCTCGTGATACCACCCATTCGGGTTATACGCACTTACGCTAATGTGTAATGGTAGGGTGGTTGTGAGATGAAATGGAGGACCTACAGTTTAACGTGGAATCCGAACCACGGTGGAGGCCTGGCATTCCCCACAGTCACAAGATGTCTTGTCAGAGGTGAAGGAAGGGTTTGGTAATCAGATAAATCTGTGCCGGGACCGAGGATTGAACCCCGGCTGCCAGCACAGAGGTCTGACACCTTACCCCTAGACCATCAGGTCATCACCCCCGCGGCTAATGTTATTTGCATGTTAACGAACAAACGTTTAAAATACGAAAAATAATAAGAATTCGTGAAAAAACTTTGATTTCACGTATACATACTTTTATCGTTTTATTTCGTGAACTCAAAAAAATACATAATAGTGATTTCTTTCAATTTGAAACAAGTTCTAGCGTTTTCCAAATGGATTTTTCAAACATTTCGTGAAAACGACTGTTCGCGAGAAGTCGGTGTCCCTAGCTATGGCTGGATGACAGTATAACGTGAGGTGTTCGGTTACGACCCTGAAACAAAGCGTCAGGGGGAGTCCCCGGACCGCTGCCAAAGACAAGAGCGACAAGATCATTTGTCTGACGTGAATTTCATGCTGATGGCAGTTATCGGTCGCAAATGAACTTGTACTCCACGAACATGACACGGCGACTGTTAAATATTCTTAACTAGAATTTTATGAGGTGACATAAGGTTTGGTTCGAGGAAAATGGCTTCAGGAATGTCTGTCTGCCTATCTTTGTCTTGTAATCCCACGGTGGCTACGTGGGCGAAATGTCAGAATCATCTGATCTGGGCTACCTCTGACTGGTAGGTCGGGATTTAAACCTTTTCTGGATGTATTGAGGAGGATATTTTTCACTTATAAATGTTCTCCCACTATTTCCTCCAGCGAATTCGGTTACAGTTTCTCTCAGCTATACACTCCTTATCGCTATCTCATTAATGTATTTAAATAAGTATCACCCGCTTCGGTGGCCGCATAGTTTAACGCGCTACTCTCGCTGTAGACTAGACGGCCATTGACGGAAAGATAGAGGTTCGAATCTTGGCTTGGGGTACTTAGGGTGGGTTTATTTTCCAAAATAGTTTTCCACTCTACCTCCACCACACAAATGTGGGAACACTTCATACAAATATAACCTTCCTAATCTCTAAAACCATTAAAGTAACTAGCACATAAGCATATCACCCGGACGGGTAGTAAGACTGTGTGGGGACAAGGTCCAGCGCATGTATGACATGCTCAGTTTTGAAGACGTACAAAGATTGAGGTGAGTGGGTCTTACAGTACCTATTACCCCACTCAGTTTTGGACTTGTCATTCCTCCAAACAGGGGAAGCTCCAATTATTCGAATATCAATTTAGATATCTTCACCCGCATCGGTGGTCGCGTGGTATAACACGTCACCCTCGTGTTTGACTGGATTACCGGTGATGGTGAGATCGGGATTTTATTATTATTATTATTATTATTATTATTAGCACCGCGTCTTACTACCCGTTCGGGTTATACGCACTTACGCTAATGTGTAATGGTAGGGTGATTGTGAGATGAAATGGAGGACCTACAGTTTAACGTGGAATCCGAACCACGGTGGAGGCCTGGCATTCCTCACATTCACAAGATGTCTTGTCAGAGGTGAAGGAAGGGTTTGGTAATCAGATAAATCTTTGCCGGGACCGAGGATTGAACCCCGGCCGCCAGCACAGAAGTCCGACACCTTACCCCTAGACCGCCAGGCCACCGACGAGATCGGGATTTGAATGTTTCCCGCCCTCCCGCTGGGCAAATTCGGGTATATTTCCTCTAGTATTCTATCCTCCTCGCTCCTATACTAGCGACGTACCTACTTAATGTAAACCAAGTTTTTTTTTACTGGTTATAGTAAATACACGCAGGTTAGGTCGAAGACAGGCTTCTTGGTCTAGTGGTCAGCGCCTCTGGCTATTGATTCATAAGTCCCGGGTTCGATGCCAGAAGGTGCCATAGGCATTTTCCCCGAAAGAGGTTCTTATGGTCACCATGGTCTGGTTATTTAAGCTTAAGTTTAAGGTTTCCATTGACTTCACACGTCCATAATCACCATCAAAAACGGTCAAATATGCCATACGCTAAATGTTACATGTTTACAACCGCCTGCCGAGGAAACTGACAGAGATTCAAACCTCTAAATGCCCGTCAACGGGTATACAATCTTTTGGGGTCGACCTTGCAGGTCTTGAGATAAAGTGCTCGCCTCAAGACCCGATTCTCGTGGGTTCAAACCCAACTGGGGTTGACGGATTTTTCTTGAACGACAAAAATTCGTAGCGCGATTTCCTTTTTGGTAAATCCATCCGACGGTCTCATGTCGAAGTGTGGCGTGTAAAATAATCCTGTAAGGTACGCGAAAATACCTTTCCCGTCAAAATTGGTAGGTCCTTTTGCTCTCGCTCATAGAAATTCTCGTTCGCTATAATAATAATAATAATAATAATATTTAGCACTACGTCTTACTACCCGTTCGGGTTATACGCTTTAAGTACTAATTACACTAATGGATTAGGAATTGGAAAGGTTTAATCAGAGGAAGTGAACCCGCACTTGCGTGGAAGGAGAGTGGAAAACCATTTAGGGAAAACCACCCCTAGTTCACCCGACCGAGATTCGAACCTCGATCTCCCCATCCTCAGCAGTCGAGCTCAACACGACAAGCGCTTTAGCCAACTACGCCACCGAGGCCGGTCTCGTTCGCTAATATAATCAGAAAAATTCACGTTAAATACCTCAAATAAATGAACATCTTGGACGGCGTGAACATCCTTGCGGATTCTAGCGTGTATGTTTTAAATGTTTTATCGTTCAATTCTCTATTCAAACGTGAATTAAGTTTTCACCACGCGAGACACACTTGTTCAAAGTTCATAATGTGAGGTGAACACTCTTAACGACACTTTTGTTGTTGTTTTGTTCATCCAGTGTGGTATCATAAATCAGAGTGCAAGTGTCATATCCTGACCTAGAGTGCACTTTTACTGACTTGTTCTTGGTCCAAAGTGTCTGATGGTGGTCTTGCGCAAAAAATAAGGATCATGTCCTTGTAGGAGTCTCGAAAGTTCTTCTTGTCTGTGTCAAAGGGTAAGCTATGTCTTGAAAAAAAAAACGAACTCTACTCCAATTTACTTAGAAAGGGCCTTATTTGACAACTAGAAAAACTACTAGATCTACTTCCACGTATTCATTCGTAGAGTCATGTGATATGCAGCTGTCACTTTTGATAGATATTATCCATACCTTTAGGCTACATAAATCACATTGATAAAATAATAAAGTGTTGTCGGTTTTTCGGCGGAAATTTTGTATTTAATAAAAGGCTCTTCCTGTGAAAATTGAACTGTAGCTCTGTGACCATTTAATAAACGAGACCAACATTGTTGATCACGTGAACTAAACGCCGGGTCCATTTAGTATAGTTTTCCGTTGACAAGAAACAATATCGGCCGTGTTTATTTCCCTAATGGTTTCTTACTTTTATACACGCAAATGTTGGTATATTTCCTCGAAATTATACCTTACCCATCCTTACCCCATTGGCTCAAATACGCGGATAGCCAAAATGGAAGCAGAATATTATTTTATTATTATTTTTAGATATCAATACAATTTATGAACGTGGGAAATGAACAACATATCATTTAACTTTTGAATATAGGAAAGTATATTTATTAACTTTTGTAACTGTCAGATCGTTATTCCAATATAGCTATCACAGGGCCTACTTTTTCCACAGTATGGTTTATCATCTTCTAAGCAAATGCTGTAGCAAGAGTTCAACTACTTTAAGAATTCACCCTCCTCGACCTGTGAGCTACGGATATAGGTTTATAGCAGATAATAGCAGGTACCTTCCTTATAACGTGTGACTGGCATTGATCTGCACAAAGAGACTAAAGGCCTATAGCAGCTAAGAGCAGGTACATTATAACGTGTGACTGGGATTGATCTGCACAAAGAGGCTAGAGGCCTATAGCAGCTAATAGCAGGTACTTACATTATAGCGTGTGACTGGCATTGATCTGCACAAAGAGGCTAGAGGTCTATAGCAGCCAATAGTAGGTACCTACCTTATAACGTGTGACTGGCATTGATCTGCACAAAGAGGCTAGAGGCCTATAGCAGCTAATAGCAGGTACATTATAACGTGTGACTGGGATTGATATGCACAAAGAGGCTAGAGGCCTATAGCAGCTAATAGCAGGTACCTACCTACCTTATAGCGTGTGACTGGCATTTATCTGCACAAAGAGGCTAGAGACCTATAGCAGCTAATAGCAGGTACCTACCTACCTACCTTATAGCGTGTGACTGGCATTTATCTGCACAAAGAGGCTAGAGGCCTATATCAGCTAATAGCAGGTACCTACATTATAACGTGTGACTGGCATTTATCTGCACAAAGAGGTTAGAGGCCTATAGCAGCTAATAGCAGGTACCTACCTTATAACGTGTGACTGGGATTGATCTGCACAAAGAGGCTAGAGGCCTATAGCAGCTAATAGCAGGTACCTACCTACCTTATAGCGTGTGACTGGGATTGATCTGCACAAAGAGGCTAGAGGCCTATAGCAGCTAATAGCAGGTACCTA
>CABFVX010001029.1:28432-44750 GCA_902151425.1 Timema shepardi | reverse complement strand
CCCCTGCCCCCCCCCCCCCTTTTTAACTTTTTATCCTCTTTAATCTATTTGTGGTTTAATTTGAGCGCACCGTAGTTTATTAAGCTACAGAAAATGTGTATTGTTACTAGCTCAGTCAAGGTGACGAGTGCTGCAACCTTTCAGGACCATTGGGTAACTTCAAGGATATCCTGTTTTATTAAGGATATTATCATAGAGTTAATCCTACTTTATCAAAACTTCTGATTGAGCCAAACCCTTCCTTCACCTCTGACAAGACGTGTATTAATCACAACTTGGGAATGTGGGGAATGCCAGGCCTCCACCGTAGTTCGGATCCCACGTTAAACTGTAGGTCCTCCATTTCATCTCATAATCACCCTACCATTAAACATTATAGTAAGTGCGTACAACCCGAACGGGTAGTAATACGTGGTGCTAATAATAATAATGTATCAAAACAAAATTGTTTACTTAAAAAATTGTCAAAATATGTTAAATGTAACCTATTGACGTTTTTAAAATTTCGTAAACATATATAAAAAATATATACCAATCTTATTCTTTTAATGTTGCAGTAAATTATTTGTAAAAACCCTACCTGGGTGGATCCACATTAATATTACAGTTCTAATCATTCAAATATTGAGTGTTTATAATTGAATAATGTGATAACAAAATGTAAACATTATTTGCATGTTTAAATATTTCTTTAAAAAAAATATGAGTTTTAAAATCAATAGGTCCGAGAAAAGTTAGTTTGAATTTGGATATTTTTTCTAAAATGTCACTAAAAATAGTGAAATCTCGATGTTAAACTAGCACGAATCATTCAGTTGAAAAAATATATAAAGATAAATGTTTTACCTTGCATCCCAATGGCCAATGTAATATAAGTTCAAACTTATCTAGGTTTACTTTCCATTCTCTAGGTATTCTGGTAATTCTGTAGTCCTTCCTTCAAATTATCATCCCAACAAAGCCATAGAGGTCTCGTCTTTCTTCTGTGATTTTTTATAAAATATTTCTTTATTTTTATATTTTAATTTTTATGTTTTTCATTTCTGGTCAAACAACAATCGAGACTTCTCTTTTGCTTTCTTTTTTCTTTGTCTATATTCTAAAATATAAGATAGCAAATAATTTTACTAAGTCAAGAAAAATGAAAGTGTTTCTAATCAGCAGACGATAACATGCAAATAAAGATAAGGGTATAGAAAAGATTAATGGAAAATTAAAAGAAACAGGGAACTACGGAAATATCCAGAATATATTATAATAAACAAAAAAGGAAATGATTTGTAAGTAAAAACTTGTCTATGCAGTGTTATATTTTAAATTACCGTTACGTATTCGAGGTTTCAGAATTTTCTTTGTTACAAGATATATATTGTGATGTTATTTGCCACCCTACCTTGTATTTCCCTATTTTTTCTACTTTTGTGAACAATTTCCAATTTAATTTCGCGTGAAATCTTCGAAGCTCGCCAGCTGGTTGCCGGCCTGGCTAATGATACTGTTTACATCTATTAAATAAATAAAAAGGACGGAAGGAACAACGTAAAACATTGTTTTAAATAATTTAAATAAGGAATTTTGATTTAAGGAAGAGCACTTACCTTTTATTAAACCTATTAATTATCCTTTTAAGAAGTGTGTTTGACTCTTGTATTTATTTTGAAAGTCGACCATGTTTGTTTTTAACGCATGCGCAGTGCTATCAAACAAATGAGTAGAGGACCTCGTGATTTGGGAAGGAAGAAAAAATCAAGCGGTCTGTTCAATTTTTGACAGAAGGAAATAGACATTTAATTCTTTATTAAACTTTATTCACATTCAATTGGCAATATTTAAATATTTATATTGAACGTACATTTCATTTTATTTTCTCCCTAGTCAATAGCCAACAATGTATTTTCGTTATATATTAGCTTTCTCTTTGGACTTGGAAGTAAGAATAGAATATTTTTTTAAATTTGAAAATATTGGAAGGGTTTTGAAGAGTAGGGAGGGTCTTCTTCCTGGTGGTGGTCCAACATGGAGCCAAATCGATGGAGCTCCTAATTCAAGTTATTTTATAGTGATTCAAAGGTGGTGGATTAAGGTGAAAGTAGCAAAAAAGGGAAGCTAAGTGTGTGTGTGTGTGTGTAAGAACTACAATATTTATGCTCATTTAAATTGTGGAAGAATTTGAAGTGAAACAAATTTATGAAGATGGTGTTTCAATATGGACTAATTATTCATGGGTGAGGTCAAACCAACTCTTCAACTTTCGATTATTGTAATCATCTCTTTTCTCTTTCCTATATAAATCAGAACTTATTTACTTCCAGAAATACAGACTAATACAGAGAATCAATTAACATTTTATTTTATGTCTAATTATTAATTTTATTGATTGTATATATCTTTTTTTCTCTTCATTTGGTTTCAACAATACTGTGCTATACCTTATTAAATTAGAATTATAACTAACCGGAATTCCATAGGTAGGATTTGGATGTGGACAAAAGGGAAACAACAATAAATTCACAAAAGTGCCAACAGTTGTTATTTTATACATTAATTTTTATTTGTAGCCTAAATTACATTTTTCTTCAACAATCCATTTTTTTATCTAAATTGTTCATGTTTTTTTTTGTTTTAAGTTTACCCAGTGGTCTCGAGGTTGAAAGTCGTCGTGCCGCTGAGTTGATAGCCGAGGTAAATGTTTTTTTTTCTTTTGACTATTATTTTTCCCCTAGATACTAGGGGTGGCGCCCAACAAAAAACACTAAGTATATAGATAAAGAGAACACACATATTTCTCTTACACTGATTGGAATGAACCGAGGTAAAAAAGATATTTATAGGTTTCCTGGTAAAAGTAAGGTTTATTATTTTTATTTATTTTATTTTTTTCATTACAATATTTTAAACAAAGTTGTTAGTAATTTTAATTAGTTGCATTTTCGAAATATTTTAAATTTTCAAAAACGAGTTGTTTAAAAAAAATTGAGAGCTGTACTTAAAATAAATATAATATTGCCTGACATATGACCACAAAGTGCCTAAATACAAAGTTTGTACATATTCTATTAAACCATTTCGGTTGTAGCCTCAGAGAAAGAAATATATGTGGTGTTCAATTTTTAGCGTTACACACGAAAACTACAAAACTATAATACCGGACCGATACGCTAGTTTTAATGCCCCATTCTTCCTCTATCTATCCTTCTATTATTATTATTATTATTATTATTATTATTATTATTATTATTTAGCACCGCGTCTTACTACCCGTTCGGGTTATACGCCTCTCTATCTATTCGTTGCTAAGACAAATTGATAAATGCAGGATGTAGGTGACCTGGCGGTCTAGGGGTAAGGTGTCAGACTTCTGTGCTGGCGGCCGGGGTTCAATCCTCGGTCCCGGCACATATTTATCTGATTACCAAACCCTTCCTTCACCTCTGACAAGACATCTTGTGAATGTGGGGAATGCCAGGCCTCCGCCGTGGCTCGGATTCCACGTTAAACTGCAGGTCCTCCATTTCATCTCACAATCACCCTACCATTACACATTAGCGTAAGTGCGTATAACCCGAACGGGTAGTAAGACGTGGTGCTAATAATAATGATAATCAATGCAGGATGATTCTCTAACAGTATATTTTACTGTATGAATATCTCAGGGAAATATTTATATTATATTATATTTAGCACCACGTATTACTACCCGTTTGGATTATACACTAATTGATTAGGAACTGGGAAGGTTGAATTTAGAGGAAGCGAACCCACATTTCCGTGGAGGAAGAGTGGAAAATCATATATGAAAACCACCCAGGTGAGATTCGAATCTCGATCTCGTACTTGGCAGTCTAGATCAACACGAAACTATCGCGTTAGTTAACTACGCCACTGAGGTGGGTCTCAGGAAAATAAAGAAGTACAAAGTAATCCCACAGACATGTAAAAACTTAGAACTTATCGTATTACGTACTATGTTAACAACGTTATCGAATCTATTTTTCAAACCGAGTTACATCTTAACTTGACGCAATGGTCCTAAGCACTTTAAGCGCTATCACACTTGGCCGCCATTGTACTAAATAGAAAGTGGGAAGAAAATAAGCAGTTCACCCTGCGAAGGCTCTTGTTTATCTGCTGATAACCCTTCCCCTCTTCTTCTGACAAGTGTACACACTCCCTATAATATTGGCGCCTTGAAAATATTGACTTGTTTTTTTTTTAATTAGCTACTTTTTTTTAAACGACCTTTTATCATCTTCCCACCAATTAATGTTAGGAAATTAGTTGCTCCTAGAAGCTATTTAAAGTGCTCCTCGTTTGGAGAATTTTTAAAATACTCTTTTAAAATCTATTTAGAAAAGTGCTCGTCTGTCTATCTACGTGTCTATTACTGGCACTAGAGCCTAAACCATTTTACCGATAGGGCTAAGGCTTTATATCTAGGACTTTCATAAAGTCACCCCCCCCCCGAAGGATTTTTGGAACTAAACGTATATATAACATTAAAATTAAGGATGGTTTGCTTAGGATCAAAAGCGAAAGAACAGAATTTATCAAAATCAGGTTTAACAATTTGATTTAATTTCACATCTAGGCCTTGATTAATATTAAAAACAAAATATAAATTCTTATTTCCTCATGAAAATGACTTCGAGGGTACCTTACAGAAACGGAAATTCCAAATTTTGATTCCATTTCAATAACTATTTGAGATATGAATTAACTTATCGTTACAAAAGTTTTAATTCTATTAAATTTTAAAAAAACACTTTTTTTTATAAAATCAAAAGTTTCTAAGATATTGGCGATTTTTTTAAAAATTGGAGTCTGGGAAATTTGGTGAATAGCGATGTTAGTTTTTCCTCAATTAATCACTTATGCACAGTTTAGGCGGAGTGTTTCTGCAACAATGTTTGATATTTCGTTTCACATATATTACGAGGCATGAGTAAATATCGTCATGTTCATCCGAAGGAGCGAGAAATTCTGTGCGGTTCACCGTACGATTTATTTTACTTAGGATGGTGCCAATATTGAACCTTCTAAAATACGACCTCCCATTCCTCGGTATTAAAATGGTCAATATAGCCCTTATGGTCAAACTAGTCTAACATCTATGCCATAGAGGAATTGAGGTGGAAGTTTAGGGAACACGAGCTAACGTCAGTGTTTTTGTAGTTTTTATAGCTTTTTTTTTTAACAAAATAAAATAAAATATTGCTCCACTAAAAACAATAGTTTAATTTTCTTCACAAATCTTGATATCAACAATTCTTGAATACCTATCATGAACGTTGCGGTATTAGATGACAAACTTTTTAAATGTAGAGGAAAATTTGTCATTAAATTCCAGGGCACCCTTGACAGATATTCTAACGGCATACGGTCGTATCCGTCCCGGCGTTCTTGGTTCTGATCCTGATCGGATTTATATACGCTCTTATCACCCTGGATTCACGTGCGTAGGTTTATATCTCAGCGCTAAATCTAAATACAGGGTGATCCAAAAGTTGCGCAACCCTGTTTTTTCAAAGATATTTCTCGCAGAAGATCATGGAACATGTGGTCTGTATATATGGCAACACTGTAATGTTGACCGAGGGTTGTGCAGGCCATGTGACCTTAAGACATACATTAGGTCTAGCCAGTTGAGTTACAGCATTTGAAAGTGTTAGATGAATTTTTCACGAGCAGAGCGATTATTCATTTTGGAAAATAATTTTAAGGCCAACTCGTACGTGGCATGCCAACAATCGTGTGTGCGTAGTTTTCCTGAATAAATCAACAGTATGCCGAATATATGGCACAAAATATTTTTTCTTTTCTTTGGGTTTCATGACTTTTGGTTCACTCTGTATATTGTGTTTGGGCATCAGGTAGTCTCTCATGTTTCCTAACAACGATTATACTGGGTTAGAATCAAAGATCACCATCTCATATTTAGGATTAATTTATTGCACTCTTTGGTCATATAATGTAGGTTCAGTTTGAGTGATTGTGCGTGTGTGTAAAACACGTCCGATCTGTCTGATAGTGTTATCGGGAGTGTGTTTCCAACGGCTGCCGCCAGGGCTTCTTTCAACCCTCACCGCGTACCCTTGAAAGATTTCCCGTCTTAGAAATAAATCGGCCAAGGTTGTTTTCATTGTCACTTAAAAAACTGCGGGTAGATCTTTTACAATATGTCCTGTTTTTGACTTCTAGTTTTTAAGGATCGTAAGTATTAAATAACACAATACTTATTGTACCCTTATTTTAGAAAGTGGTATCAAGTAACTTACGTAAGGATCAGTACGTCCTTAACTAAAACTATTACATCCTGCTAAAGTTAACGTGAAATATATGTTATGCTTCAATGCGAAACAACTGTTGAGGTCACTTTGTGAGGAAAATTAAACTCTTATATTTCTACTGAAGCAAGATTTGATTTATTTTGACCACCAAACTTTTTTTATACATAAAAACTGAAAAAACACATTTTCTCACGTCCCCTACAGCCTTAAATCAAGTAAATTCATAAAGGTCCGGTTTTATGACTCCTGAATAAATATTAATCTGGTAGATAAATATTTATATCTGGTGGATATGGTGGATAAGTTAAAAGTACGTCTTGACTACCAGATAGCATTTATCTACCAGATAAAATGATTGTTGCCATAGTGACGCGTTGTTTTTAATTAGGTTTTGCCAATCAGAATCTGTTTTTAGGTTAAAATCTTGGTTCACGTGTTCATTAAGCACAGCCCCGGGCTCTAAATTTATAATGTTAGAAGATTTAATTCAGACTTTTATATAAACTGACAATCTATTTGTAGAGTTATATTTATATAAGAACAAATTATCAAAATGTGAGTACGATAAATTAAATTTTGTAAACGTTGTACCCAACTATTGACCACATTTTGGCAGACACCGAAATTAGTACTTACGAGACAACTTAGCTTGTGCGCCCACGTGACGTTATCTGTTTCCTCGCACTCGTTTAGTCGCCATTATTTAACAAATGTTGAGCGTTGTCACCACTCGCTAGGTTTTAGCGCTATCAGCAAGGCTTATACGCATGCGCGTCACCAGTAAAAACAGTACCAACCTTGCGTGTTCTGAATAAAAATATATTTATCCTACAGATAGCTATCTGGCAGATAAATTCAGTTTATAATACGCGTAAAATATTAAAGTGTCTAACCTTTATCTGGTAGATAACTTTAACCTCCCGATAGCAATATCTACCGGCCCTTAAAGGCATAAACCAGTGTAACAGTCTCTTACTTTATTTCTGGAAAGGTGGCAAATGTGGGCACTATTGTCTTCTCTGAAGTCACTATAGCAATTTTATGTTTAAAACTGTCACGATTTAATTACAATAATTTCAATGTCCCAATTGCAATTTTTTTTTATTACTCGTCTCATTCGCGTGAGAAGCAAATAATAAAAGGAAATCAAATTATGTTTGACCCCCCCCCCCCCNCCCCCCTCCTGCCCTCCAACGTCTTGTTTGCCTTAACTCTCATGTTATAAACACATGCACATTCTTTATTTCGAATCATTTGTAAGGATAAAAAATATCAAAGAGGTCTTGAAAACAAAAACGGCACACACACACACACACACACACACACATACTTCGAAAGCTACCACACGAAAATGATTGTAGGATTCCTTCTCCGAGCTATTGTTCGTCATGTTGAAAGAAATACATCATTATTGTACCAACAATGGCTTTTTTTTTTGTTAACCTGAAGAATTGTTAAACCATTCAGCGAGCGATAAGTCACGTGCTACTCCGCCTGCACACGTGCCTTACGGCCGGTAACGTGACTGGCTCAAAAGGATGGAGTTCGATTCTTTATCCTAGCATAAAACGTTATTATTACATTTTTAGTACCGTTTATAATTACAACTTATTCAAATAGCTCGCGCAATCGATTGTCATGGAATAAGTTTCGTTTTGTTGTGTCGAAGTTTAGTTCGAACTAAATTTACGTTATTGGTGAGTTCTACAATTCAAATTACTTTCCAATTTTCATTATAAGAACCTTATCTGATTAATAAAAAGTTACTAGATTTACTTTTATCTATTCATACTTTGTCATGTGATCTACAGCTGTCTAATTTTATGTATATTATGGTTACTTATAGAATAATACAGTACTTATAAAATAGTAAAATGTTATCAATGTTAACCACAAAAAAGTTTGTAGTTTTTTTAAATCCCCCCATATAAAAATTGGATTAAATCTAATAAATCTTGATTAATTTTTGACATCACAATATTTTTTCACTGTTTATTTCCCATCTAATTTCCACGCAAATGCCATTGCATTTCCTCTTAACCGTTATCATAACCTCACCCAAATATTATTTATGTTGGGGGTGATAGTATCCGCCGTCGCTTGTAGGTAAAGAACCTTCAACAATGGATTTTTTTTAACATTAAATCTATCTATAAATAATTTGAAGCTGTAGGTTTCCAAATAAGCTACTAACAAAGTCATTGAATAAGTGAAATTACAAACACATTATCTATAATAACAAAATGAAGAGTCTGTCATGAGAATTGCGCGATATATACCGCATGCAGAGGGCTGAAATTTTAAAAATTAGTAGCTTCTGTCCACAAACATGTGCACTTATAAACCGGATTTTTAAAATTTTCGATTAGATTTTTTTTTCTAATTTATTATAAACTGGATCGGAAGAAATAAAATGAAGATTTTTTTTCTGTCTGTTTAAAGCAATGCCCGGTATTTCTGCTTGTTACTAATATTTTTACACGCTTAGGTGGCAGTATAGTCTAAGGAGTCACTATCTCAATAAAATGACTGCTGATGACGGGGAGATCGAGTTTCAAATCCCGTTCGGGTGCACTGAGAGTGGTTTTCTCAGAATAGTTTTCTTGTCTTTGTCTCTCCACGCAAATCTGGATACAATTCCTATAAATTCAGCCTTCCTCATCCCTAACTCGTTAGCATAATTGGCTTGTAAAAATAAAATGCACCCGGGGAAATATGGGCGCTAGAAAATTTTTAATCACACTACACTACACAAAAATACCTATTTATTGAAACTACAATAACAACAACAAAAAATTAGCTACCTACTAAAACTATGACTCGTGTAATCTAACCTAAACTGACCTTGATCTCGATGTAATTAAAAATGAATTAGGTGCATAAAGAACACATTTACTTACACTATTGTTTTTTTTCCACCAGAAAGTTCCGTGTCGGTTTCGGTTCTTGTTCGCTGCCATTGTTCTTTAACGCAAGATTTACCTCTTTATATCCACTAACAAAGCTTATATCCTTTCTTTGTGTTTTGTGTATGTATACACCAAAGTTTTAATGTATATTTTGAAACAACCCGGTACAATTTTTAAAATTAAAAATATATCTATAAAACACGGTTAATTAAAAAACCACTTCCATCAAATTTGTGAGTTTTGAAAAATGACACCTGGACACGGAAACTGAACCAGGGTCCCTTGGGTTATCACGTCACCACTGAACTATCCAGGACTATAAGGCAGAGTCTGTTATGAACGTGTGGGAATCTTCAGCTATCTATTGAGCTATTGATACCACAAACACCGGCGTCTTTGGAGTAGCTCTGTGCTAACTTTTGAAGCGTGGGAGATCGAAATGATCTTAAATACGGTTACAGTCGCATCAGGTATCACACGGGAATCGAACCGGCGACCATGTCGATGTTCTACCACAATCTCCCAAACTTCGGAAGTCACGTACAATTAATTTTACAAGCGAATACTTTCTGAAATTCCAATCTAACTTTTTTTTTTAACACCGCGTCTTACAAGTTACTACCCGTTCAGGTTATACGCCCTTGTATTAATTACGATAATGTGCTAGGGAACGAGGGAAGTTGGACTTAAAAAGAAGTATATCTGCACTTGCGTGAATGTGTGGTGAAACCTTTTAAGGTAAAACTACCCTCAGTACACCCGACTTGGATTCGAACTCCAATCGTCACTTAATCGGAGCTCTAGCTTACTGTGATAGTAGAGCCTTTAGAGGTGGGTATAGCATTATCGGCCCGCGATGGGCACCAATTAAAGTGCTATTGAAGTGTATGTGTTGATATTTGATCCGCGATACGGCGCCAATCAAGATGATACGGATTTATAATGAGATATTGCTCTGTGGTTGAGTAGTATCTATAACGATATTTGGTTTTCGATGATGACGACGCAAACGTGCCTTACTGCGCAATTGCTCGCGGTATGTAATATGATTATTTCTGTTATTTAATCTTATTAAGTAAACAAGCCTTTTGATGTTGCACACGATTTATTTAAACGATTACACCTTCGGTACTGAAGATATGATAGATAAAATAACAGTTTTATTTTTTGTTAAATTCACATTTTTTCTGTGATTGTTCTCTCTAATATATTTAAAATAGTCTGTGGATTTAAATTACTGGCACCGATATGAATTCATGCTCACTAGCGGCTTATATGTGACCTACCCCTTGCCTCTTGGACCTATTGTCACTATGTTAAAACTAACTAATGGAAAAACTCCTGGCAACAGGTGTTGTTAAGGCTAGCTTCCTATTGGGTAGAGTGATCCAGCGCCACATGCTTTTTTTTGTAAATATTACGGAGTTGATCTATGAAAGAAAAATAAGTTGTATGTTGCATTACATTGAAATTACTTCTGAAAAGCGGGTGACTCTCCATAGATGAAGTATTAAAAGGCTATTTTATATACAATCTATCTAAGAAAAATACACTTCTTCCATAACTTTTTTGATTTATAAGAGGGGTCCAAAACAGTATCATTACAGAGTTCAGCATTCTTCATTGGGCCTCTATGTACTTATAGACTTATCAAAGATCTTGAAATCACTCATTTCCACTCTAGTTTCGCTCTTTTTTTTTGTCAATTAATCTTATATTTATTCCTTAATATCAACCTTCTTATGTCACCAACTTCCACCAACTCTCCGAAGGAAGTAGTGCTACGGATTGTTATCGCTCAAGAAAAATCCGCCGATCTTGAATGGGTTTGAACCCACGAACACCGGATCCTGAGTTGAGCACTTTTCCACAAGACCACTGACAGGGTGTCTACCATCCGGGAAAATCAGGGAAAACGGGAATTAGCCGGGAATTTGAAGTGATCGGGAAAAAACGGGAATAAGCCGGGAATTTGGTAAATCACAATAAAAATCCGGGAAAATGATATTTTACTCAAAATATGAAATACAATAATTTTTAATTCCTATTAAACAATTTTAATACAAATTTAAAAAAATATTCAAATTTTAAAACTTATTATTATTCATAAAAAATATTAATAGAAAAACGAGTGGAGAAGGAAAGGCGGGGGGCGGGAGAGTTAGAAGGATGTTACATACATTTTAGTGGGGAATTTTAGGAAATGATCTGGGGAAATCAGAGAAAAAGTCGGAGATTTCATTGGTCAAGTTGAGTAGTAGACACCATGACTGAGGTCAACCATAAATAATTTATACAAAACATAATCCTACGCCATCTTCACCGTGAATAGGAGACTAAACCTATTAGTCGTTATTAAAAAACAAGAGCGCAACTGTAAACATAAGAAAGGCACTATTGATGGTCACGTTTTCCGGATAAATAGTATCGATTGGAGTCACGTATTGTTTGCAAAGTATGATCGCGCTATCTAGAATGGCGGAAAATGAATACAAATTTAAATATATAAATACAAAACATCAAATACACTTGGGTGTTTTTTTAGGAACGTGACTAAAAAACAAACTTATTTTTGTGCATTCAATTTATACTCTTCCTTAACTAATACAGAGAGTTGAACAATGTATTTTACAGGCGACTCTTTTTTTTATCTTTCTGACACACACACATATACACACACGCGCGCGCACATTACGGGGACCACCTCAGGAAGTGAGAAATTGCCGCACAGACGTTCAGTTCTAACGTAAATTTAATTCTATTATTCGTTATTTCAAAATATGGTTCACGCTAAAATAAAGTCGAAATATCCCAACAGGGCTCTTTTTCCTTAACAACTTTATAGTTTGAGTTTTAATAATGGATAAAATATGTGTGAAAATGTTACATTAGCTCGTTTTCAGATACTTTTCATCATATTTGCGGAGTTATGAGACTAGGCTTGATGAAAAAGGGCTCTATATTTAGCCTTCCTCTAACAAATACAGCAATTGTTTGATAGGCTCACAACATACAATTTTAAGATATTTGAGAACTATCAGCGAGCTTTCCTCTTTACCACGGGATAGGTTTCTTAGTTTTAATTCCCCTGTCTTTTATTGACATGACTAAAGGTGGGGTTGTAAGTGAAGGGCGAAGGGAGTTTAGACAAAATAGAGAAGTAGATCCAGAAAACGACACAAACCATTGTATTTCAAGCCGCGTGGCCTGGCAGCGATTTATACTTTCTCACCGACCGAGGCGGGTGCCTTAACTAAATTAGACCATAAAGTTTTGCTGGAATTTCATTAGTGATTTTCTAGTTAAAATAAGATTTTAAAATTTAACCTAAAGAGAAAAAAGGGTGTATTTTTCTTTCAGATATAGAGAAATTACTAATATAATTGTGAACATTTTCTACCTTGATATTGATATTGGAGCTTTATGTTATGTATGACACTAAACCTATACCTGGGCGGGGTACAGCCGAAACTATTTTATTAATTCTATAAAAACTTGATATTTTGATGCTATACCGGTATGGTCATACCTCAGTGTATTTTTAATTTTAATATTTTATTTATATATTTAGCACCGCGTCTTACTACCCGTTCGGGTTATACGCTTTAAGTACTAATTACTCTAATGAATTAGGAATTGGGAAGGTTGAATTAGAGGAAGTGANTTAGAGGAAGTGAACCCGCATTTGCGTGGAGGGAGAGTGGAAAACCATTTAGGAAAAACCACCCCCAGTTCACCCAACCGAGATTCGAACCTCGATCTCCCCGTCCTCAGCAGTCGGGCTCAACATGACAAGCGCGTTAGCCAACTACGCCACCTTGAACCAGCTTCAATGGCCAAACGGTCTAAGGTGTCACTCTCGTGTCATACCGGCCTGCTATTGACGGGGAGATCGGGGTTAGAATCCCGGTTGGCTCTACTGAGGGTGGTTTTCCCTAAATTGTTACTCGCTATCCGTCCACGAAAATACGGCTATATTCTCTCTAAAATGCTTCCTTCATCATCTCTACCTTATTAATATTATTATTAGCACCGCGTCTTACTACCCGTTCGGGTTATACGCACTTACGCTGATGTGTAATGGTAGGATGATTGTGAGATGAAATGGAGGACCTACAGTTTAACGTAGAATCCGAACCACGGTGGAGGCCTGGCATTCCCCACATTCACAAGATGTCTTGTCAGAGGTGAAGGAAGGGTTTGGTAATCAGATAAATCTGTGGCTGGACCGAGGATTGAACCCCGGCCGTCAGCACAGAAGTCTGACACCTTACCCCTAGACCGCCGGAGGTCACCCAACAAATATAATAGCTTTGGCTATTTGATTCTTATCATGAGTGAGCCTTGCGCGGTATCTACCGCAAATAAACGGTCTGAATATTTATTTTTTTCAAATTAGTACCCATGTACGAAAATTTGCACCTTGAAACAAGAATTTTAAAATTTTAATTTGATTTTTAAAAATTAATTATAAACAAACAAAAAATGAAGATAAGTTATATTCACGGAGTGAGATATATTTAGTACAACACTTCATACAGATGTGGAATGCGGATTATGATAGCCTCTGTGCACGAACATGTCCACCTGGAAGCCGGAATATTAACATTTTGACTAGATTTAATTTTCACCCCTTAAACTTTTTATATCCTTTTCACCCTTTTAAATTTATGCCTTTTTTGTGTTTATAAGATTTGCAATTTACTAATAAAACTTGAATTTGGTTTAAAATGACATTAACAATAAAGTATACACTTCTAGAACATAAAACGTTTTAGAATAATATACAATATTTTTTTCTTAGCACCGAGTCTTACTACCCGTTAGGGTTGTACGCTTATGCATTAGTTATGCAAATGTTTTTTGAGATATTTGTTATATTTAGAGGTAATGCACCAGAATTTGTATGGAGGAAGAATGTATTATTATTAGCACCGCGTCATACTACCCGTTCGGGTTATACGCACTTACGCTAATGTATAATGGTAGGGTGATTGTGAGATGAAATGGAGGACCTACAGTTTAACGTGGAATCCGAACCACGGTGTAGGCCTGGCATTCCCCACATTCACAAGATGTCTTGTCAGAGGTGAAGGAAGGGTTTGGTAATCAGATAAATCTGTGCCGGGACCTGGGATTGAACCCCGGCCGCCAGCACAGAAGTCTGACACCTTAACCCCTAGACCGCCAGGTCACCAGGAAGAATGTAAAACCATTTAGGAAAATCGCCTTCACTACCTCCGACCAAGATTCGAACCTTGATATCCCTGTCATTGGCAGTTTTGTCTACTACGAGAGTGACGCCTTAAATCATGCGGCCAACAAAGCAGGTCACAATACATATTTTTGTTTGATATCTGATTCTTTCTCCACATAATTGTTTTCGATGACCTGGCGATCTAGGGGTAAGGTGTCAGACTTCTGTGCTGGGGGTTCAGGGTTCAATCCTCGGTCCTGGCACAGATTTATCTGATTGCCAAACCCTTCCTTCACCTCTGACAATACGTGTATTAATCACAACTTGTGAATGTGTGTAATTTCAGGCCTCAAGCGTGGTTCGGATTCCACGTTAAACTGTAGGTCCTCCATTTCATATCACAATCACCCTATCATTACACATTATCGTAAGTACGTATAACCTGAGCGGGTAGTAAGACGTGGTGTTAATAATAATAATAATAATAATAATAATAATAATAATAATTTGATGTATTTAACGTGCACTTTCTGAAACTACTGATCATATCAACATACGACTTACTAACTATCTTAACTCTAGAACAGACACAACATCCAGCCCCCAGCCGTTAACCCACCACTCTGAAGGGGGAAGCAACATTTCACCAATGATACATTTCTCGGCCATGCTGGGAATTGAACCCGGGACCTTTATCCCATGATACAGACACGCTACCGACTGAGCTAGAGGTCGAACCTTACCAGATTTTAACATAACTAACCACTTTTTACAAAATTAAATTTTTCTGAAAGTTTGCATCGCAGCTCAACGCTCCAGTAAGGGATCGTCTTTATTGTACTACTCGCGTTGCTCGTTGGGGGCTCCGCCCCCAAACCCCCGGTGGGTTTTCTTTGCAAGTGGATGTAAACTAATGTAATTCCAGAACAGTTTTTTTTATAGGTCTTACCGTTTAGCCATAATAGACCTCCAAAGAAAGGTCTGCACCGATTTTAAAGTTGCTACGACATTTTGAATTTTTTTCGGGGGTTAAAAGTTAAAGGTTTTAAATTTTTGAAATTTTCCCGTCGGTTAGAGGCTAGAATATATAATTTTGCCAAATTTCAAGTTTTTAGCTCATCTGGAAGTGGGTAAACATTAATGTCAGTGAGTGAGTCAGCCGTGTGGCTTTATAGTAGTTTAATATAATAATAATAATAATAATAATAATAATAATAATACAAGAAATAGCAACCAGCCTCGTGGTGTAGTGAGTGGCTATGAGTTTAGGGGACCTGAGTTCGGTTCCCGGCTGGCACTTTGGGTATTTTTCCCTTAAGGGGAATGATCCCTACGATTACCAGGGTTAAATTATTTTTGTTTTTAAGTTTAATTATTATATCATAAGCAAGAGTTTTTTTAACAACACATCTTACTACCCAATCGGGTTATGTACAGTACATACATCAACTATGCAAATGGAGTATGTATGAGGAAGGTTGAATTTAGAGGAAGTGTACCAGCCAGTGCATGGCTTGAGAGTGGAAAACCTTATAAGGGGTAAAAACCCGTAACCATTAACGTAATCAAAATACGAAAAACCCAGGTGGATGCTAAGACCAAGTGTAAAATCATTGCAAGTAATAAATTATTGAAATTGTATGTTTGTAATTCTGTCCGCTGTTCTATGCGCAATCCACGCTTTCTAATATTATTGTGAAAATTGTAATTAATTAATTAAAATACAGCGCTCAAACTTTCTAACAATACCGCACCTCGATTACCTTATAGAACAGCTGGTTACGTTTCAATGACCCTGTTTAAAAAAAAATAATCATATAACCACCATAATATACTGGCGTGATTCGATAGCCATCATGATTCGTCACACATAGAACGTCACCAGGGATCCGTTCGGTAGTGTTCTTAGTTGGACCCCCCCCCCC
>CABFVX010001029.1:0-24657 GCA_902151425.1 Timema shepardi | reverse complement strand
TTTTTTTTTAGATAAAGTTGTCCCCCTCCTCTTCGGTTACGGCCTTAAGGTCGACCATTCTAACCCCTCAGCCACAATTTAACTCATGAACAGCCGGACAGCCTAATAATCCAAACCTCCAAGGTCGTGGTAATGTTATCACAAGAGCCAGTCATTAAAAAAAAGGGAGGGAGAGGTGAAAGGGGAAACGTTGGTACAGAGAGAGGGGGGAGGGGTGGCACTCACTCGCTGCGTTGATAACGCAACCAGTTGACTGGTTGCTCAGTCTCTCGATAGTGTTACTTCACACGTTATTTAGTCCGGAATAGTTTCTACCGACCTCAGTGACGTACCAGTGAAACATGGTGTACCTATCAACCTTATTTGGGTGTTTACGGATAGCTCAGGTGAGTACAGTAGTCACAAAGCTTACTTTCCAAGCAGAAAACTGACAGAATGAATATTGAATGCCCCAAGAAGCTATTTGAAGTTTTTGTTTCTGCTAACAACCATTAGAAGCGGTTTGGTACAGTAGCCCTCATGGCTTCTTTGGTGCTGACTGACAGTTCACAGCTGACTTCTGACAGTCAACATTTAGGTATATACCTAAATTTTGACCGTCAGATGAGACAGCTGCTAAACACATTTTTTTTGCAGATCATTTGGTTCGGCGTAGGGATACATAATTTGGTCTGGTAACTTTTCAAAGCTGTCAGGTGTCAGTCAGCACCAAAGAAGCCATGGGGCTACTGTATAAATGATGGAAGTGCTGTAAATGACGGTTTTTCTTTAGTTTTTAGTAAATAATTAAGTTTATTTGGCACCGCGTCTTACTACCCGTTCAGGCTACACGCTTAAGTACTAATTATGCTAATGGGTTAGGATTTGGGAAGGTTGAATGTAGATGAAGTGAACCTGCATTTGCGAGAAGGGAGATTGGGAAACCAGTTGGGGGTAAAACCATCCCAGTTCACTTGAGTGAGATTCGAACCTCGATCACCCCGTTCTCAGCAGTCTAGCTCAACACGGAACTAACGCGTTAGCTAACTACGCCACCGAGGCGGATTTAACTAGTTAAAAAATATTCTTAGCACCGCGTTTTATTCCCTCTTCGGGTTATGCGCATATGTATTAAATATGCCAACGAGTAATGAATGAGGAAGGTTGAATTTAGAGGAAGTGTACCCGCATGCGCGTTGAGGTTTAGTGTAGAACTGTTTAGGAAAAAACCTAAGTACACTTACCCGGGATTCGAACCCGGATCTCTCGTCATCTGTAGTCGAATCTATTACGAGCGTTATGACCTAAACCATTCGACCATCGAAGAGAGCAAAATTTATTCTAAGGGTTAAGCTCTGGTAGCTTTGTCAGTCCGAATTTTAGTCCTGTCAAGGTCACTGATAATAAATTTTTTTCTATCGAGTTTCTACGAGGGGTTTTAAACTTTCAAACCTCCCCTTTTTCCACTATTTTAGGGACAATTTTAATGTGTGTATTGGAAAACCTTTTTAATATCAAGTCGTAAAACTGGTCTTAAAATGTAGCTTACACACTAGGCACAACTTCTTTCAATTACCCGCATCGGTGGCTAACGCACTAGTTCCGTGTTGAGCTAGACTGCCGAAGACGGGGAGATCAAGGTTCGAATCTTGGTCGGGTGAACTGGGGGGAGGAAAGGGTTCCTAAATAGCTTTCCTCTCTCCCTCCACGCAAATGTGGGTCTACTTCTTCCAAATTCTAGCTTACCCATTCCTAAACCATTAGCGTAATTAATGCTTAAGCGTATAACCCGAACGGGAAGCAAGACGTGGTGCTAAATAAATTATTTCTACTAAAATAATAATAATAATAATTATTATTATTATTTGTTGGTGAGAAAAGGAGGATTACCCTACTCGGCCCCCGCCCTCCTCCCCCCTATATTTCCCATGAGTGCGTCATTGATTATCCATAGGTCAATTCAGAACCAATTAATGTTGGTTGTCATATACAAATCTTCTCTTCGATCTAAACACTTTTCATCTCGTCTTGGTTTAGGGTTCGTTGAACTACATCTATTTCTGAGCACAACTTTTGAAGCTGCGCTACTCTTTTGTTAACCAACTTGTTTATCTTGAGCACCGCGTCTTACTACCCGTCTGAACTACACGCTTTTAATTACATTGATGAAGGAAGAAGGCACAATTTTAAGGAAGTGTACCCGCGTTTATGCAGAGGGAGAGTGTGAAATCATAAGTGAAAAAAAACTATCCTCAGTATACCCGAACTATATTATAACCCTGACCTTCCCGCGTCGCCTGCAAACCAAACTAGATAAGATCGACGTTTAGTCTGCGTGTGCACTGATGCGAGGGGTTATAATTAGCTTGAATTTAATAAAATAAACACTAATCATTTATTTGTACACCATATTGCCATTAATGAGTATAAGCGCGCTCGGAGGACACATTAATCACTTTGTTTTTAAGTTAAAATTCTACGCCAGCGGGACAAGGTGTCAGTGTCGTCTAGTCTGTTAATTAATTAAATATAGAAAACATTCTAGTACTTGAGTAAGGAGCTCTGTGCTGGGGTCTGAGGTTCAGTCCCCGGTCCCGGCATAGATTTATCTGATTACCAAACCCTTCCTTCACCTCTGACAAGACATCTTGTGTGTGTGGGGAATTCCAAGCCTCCACCGTGGTTCGGATTCCACGTTAAACTGTAGGTCCTTCATTTCATCTCACAATCACCCTACCATTACACATTAGCATAAATGCGTATAATTCAAACGGGTACTAAGACGCGGTGATAATAGTAATAATAGTAAGGAGCGAATGTGATGGGGAAAGTCGGAGTTCGAATACTGGTAGGGTGTACTGAGGTGTTTTTCTCTCTCTAATGGGTTTTTCACTCTGGCTCCAGTAAAATGTTTAGTACATTTACTCAAAATTTTATCTTACTCTTCCTTAAACCATTAGTGTAAATATAAAGACAGCGAGCAGTAATAACCAGGGGGGAAAAAAAAGTTCGTTGAAAATGTTTCCCCTCATCTACGTTTGATAGTACTTTTAGTTTAGTCAGGTTCTTAAACAATTTTTTTTTGTTGTGAGTTGGTGAAGGGGTGGGGAAGAGGCTACATTAGGTCTATCACGGGGAAGTCCCACAACATGAGATGACAAGGAATTTTTTCAAGCATTATATTATTATTATTTTTTATTTTTAGCGCTGCGTATTATTAACTTTTCAGGTTATACATCTATGTACTAATTATACTTATGAGTTAAGGCTTAGGAAGGCTTAATTTAGAGGAAATGCACCCGCATTTTCGTGGAAAGAGATAGGAAAACCACTTATGAAAATCCACCCGACCAGGATAGAACTCCGATCTCCCCGTCTTAGGCAGTCTAGTCCAAGAGTAGCGCGTTAGACCACGTGGACACGGAGTGGATTAAATTATTTTTGAAGCAAAGTGTTTTAAAACTATGATCGCTGCGGGGGGTACCATGGTTTCTCCAATAAGATTCTAGCCGAAGAGGAATATAATAATATTATAGATGCGTTGAATCCGAATCTTAAATTTTCTTAATAATCTTGAAAACAAGTTCGAATCCTTAAATCTATAAAAAAAAAGAGATTTTATTTTAAAGTGAAAATATTTGAAAATGTTATTTAAATAACGGATTGTTTTTAGTATTGGAGTTACTGACAAATGATATTTTATCTGTCATGTCTCTTACGTAATAAACAACAAAGAGAACACTTTTTTCAGTAAATTAATTATATTAATACACGTTTGACCTCTTTTTTTGTCACTTTGTTACTCTTCCAACCATACAAGTCTTTTACAAATTGCTTAAAACTGTTACATCAAGTTAAGGTCTTTATATTATTGTATTTTAGATACTTTTTTCGAAACTCTTACGAATCTCGAATTTGTCGAATATCATAGGATTCAAGGAATCAAAGATTCGAGCTATAATATATAATATTTTGGGTCATGGGGAGGGGGCGGGGTTCAACACCCAAAACAACCCCCTTTTGGTACTGGCCTGGGTTTAGTTACCTCTGAATAAAATTTGTGGCAATATTATATCCATAGGTGAATCGTCATAGAAAGAACCTTTTAGTAAATAAAGAAGAACAAAAATTTACAAACGGTCACCTATATTTTTATTTGTCCTTGTTTTACTCTTTGTCCGAGCTATCCGTATGAGGTAGGGATAAGAAAGGTAGAAATTTAGAGGAAATATTACGAAACACACGTGAACTGCCGGATAATATACGCACCTAAAAGCCACCGACCGGGATTCAAACGCAAACTACTTTAAGAAAATCTAAAGAGATAGATGTTCATTTTAGATCGTTTCCACTTACTTCGGTGGCTTTATGGTCTAAGGCATCACTCTCACAGTAGACTAGACTGCCGAAGATAGGGGTTTGAATCACGGTTGGGTATAACCTACTGAGGTTAGGGTCTTTCACCATCCCCTCACGCAAATACGGCTATACTTCCTCTAAATGCAACCTTCCTAATCTCTAACACATTAACTTATTACCCGTTCGGGTTTATACTCTTATGTACTCATTACGCTAATGGTTTTAGTGATTAGAAGAAGTGTACTCGCATTTTCGTGGAGGCCTAGTGGAAAACCATTTGGGGAAAACCACCCGACTGAGATTCGAACTTCTATCTCCCCGTCATTGGCAGTCTAGTCTACTGCAAGAGTAGCGCCTTAGACCATGCGGCCACAGAAGATGTGCGTATAGCTCTAATTTGTAGTAAGACTTGGTGCTAAAAATAAAAAATAAAACAAAGCTTTTTTATTATTTTAAATTATTACTTTTAATGAAAGAGCTATTTAAAGGCATAATCCAAGGCGTAAGGATTTTGAAATGCACCCGCACTAAAGTGTGGAGAAGATTTGAAAACAACAGTAGTAGACTATCCCATCACATGGACTTTGTAATAAAAAAACAACTATGCCCTACATGTAAATATGTCACGGTCGCAGCACTACATGTTTAGCTTATATCAATAATTCAAACGTAATTCCTTGACAATTCAAGGTCGATCATAGCGTGGTCGGGAAAAAGGGTGAGGGCGGAAAAAGGAGGGAAGTGCTTGCAAATTTTTAAGTTTCATTTCATCACTCAAAACTCCAAAAAGGAGCACTCTCATACTGAACTAAAATATAAGAATAATGTGTAGGTATATTCCTTTGAACAATAATCATGAAATAAATGCTCATCCCTCTGATTTTATAAATTACTGTGAGTAGTTGTACCCGTCGCTGCCAGGAAGAGAGGTTTTTAGTTTAATGATATTAAGTGGGAGGTAACTCGAAAGAAGGCCCTTTCAGATGAGCTGGCTCACGAGAGCCTAAGCGAGGAGTAGGGCATTGAGCCTTATGGAACCTTTCACACGAGCGAGGTGTCGGCTCCAGTGAGCCAGTTTCGAGCTCTCCCGAGCCGGCCACTAGTAGGGCACTGAGCCTTATGGAACCTTTCACACGAGCGAGGTGTCGGCTCCAGTGAGCCAGTTGCCAGCTCTCCCGAGCCGACCACTAGTAGGACACAGCCTTATGGAACCTTTCACACGAGCGAGGTGTCGGCTCCAGTGAGCCAGTTTCGAGCTCTCCCGAGCCGGCCACCAGTAGGGCATTGAGCCTTATGGAACCTTTCACACGAGCGAGGTGTCGGCTCCAGTGAGCCAGTTTCGAGCTCTCTCGAGCCGGCCACTAGTAGGGCATTGAGCCATATGGAACCTTTCACACGAGCGAGGTGTTGGCTCCAGTGAGCCAGTTGCGAGCTCTCCTGAGCCGACCACTAGTTAGGGCATTGAGCCTTATGGAACCTTTCACACGAGCGAGGTGTTGGCTCCAGTGAGCCGGCGTCTAGTAGGGCACTGAGCCTTATGGAACCTTACACACGAGCGAGGTGTTGGCTCCAGTGATCCGGCCATTTAGTAGGGCATTGAGCCTTATGGAACCTTTCACACGAGCGAGGTGTCGTCGGTTCCAGTGAGCCAGTTGCGAGCTCTCCCGAGCCGGCCACTAGTAGGGCATTGAGCCTTATGGAACCTTTCACACGAGCGAGGTGTCGGCTCCAGTGAGCCAGTTGCCAGCTCTCCCGAGCCGACCACTAGTAGGGCATTGAGCCTTATGGAACCTTTCACACGAGCGAGGTGTCGTCGGTTCCAGTGAGCCAGTTTCGAGCTCTCCCGAGCCGGCCACTAGTAGGGTATTGAGCCTTATGGAACTTTCACACGAGCGAGGTGTCGGCTCCAGTGAGCCAGTTGCGAGCTCTCCCGAGCCGGCCACTAGTAGGACACTGAGCCTTATGGAACCTTTCAGACGAGCGCGCGGGAGCTGAAGCTCAGTACAGAAATAGCCTTGTTTCCAACTTTTTTTTAAATTTCAAACCTCATCCTTCGGTAGATATCGTGCAATGCTCCTGACAGATAGATAAATTATTCATTTTATTAATATAAGAAAACATAAGTAACCGGCGTTGCCCGGTATAACCACGCAATGCAGACAAACAGACATAAAAAATCTCTTTGTTATATTTCTTCCAACCCAGTTTTTAGTGAATTAAAAAAAAATCCTATCAATATTTCAAAATTCCATCTTTGAGGTGCACATGTTTGTACACAGAAGTTACTAAACTTAAAATTTCATCTCTTTGTTTGCGGTAGATATAGCGCAATTTTCTTTACAGACAGACGAACAAACTCAAACTATTAGGTGGGTATTTAAAAAAAATTATATATATGTTTTTACCTGTTTTGAACTGAGGATGGGGGAGTTTTCTTTCCTCCTCTTCTAAATCCACCTATGGAATATAAGAAGAAACCGGGAAAGAAAAATGACCATAATGACGCCAGCTTTCAAGATTTTAAGCGATACTGTAGTTGGTTTTTTAATCAATGGATGTCCTTAGTTTTATTGATCTGTGCAAGACCTAATACTATAAGGTGCGTTTTAGCATACGAGCTCTATTCTGACCTGGCCCATCTACGTATCGTGCGTCAATTTTTAAATGACGGTTCTCAACTGAGACGTTTAAGTTTTAGAGATGTAAATAGGAAATTCCAAAAATCTTGGTGGGTGCTCGCTACAATGGCCGAGGGGTCTAAGAGAGGGGTTTCTAACTGGAGGCACACAAAGCTAACTGCAAAAATAATCTACTATTTTAAAATTTATGTTTTTAGCCGAGAAACTGGAGAAAAATCCATGAAATCTCCTTCAAGTGATGTTATAACGATACCGATTTTTATGATGCGAATGTGGACCCGTGTATGCCCCACGTTGGGCGCCAATTATAGTGATACCAGTTTTTATTGATGCGAATGTGGACCCGTTTATGCTTTACTACGCACTTGGTATCATACTACTATGATGATCTGATTGTATGTATTTCTTACTGTAGGATTGCTTATTGGTGATTTGTTGAAATTACTAGGGATTTAACGTTGTACACGATTTCCTTTATTAATTTCACTTTCAGTATTGTACGTTTAACTGATACAGTTTTTTGTTTATTTACGAACTGAGTGGAGAGTCAGAGCTATTGCTGTTACAGACCGAGATTCTCTCTTGATAACTATACGCACAAGCTGCTGATATAATTATGACCTACCCCTTGCTTCTTGGACCACTTGTCACCAGTGTTAAAATTAACTAAAAGGAGAACTCCTGGCAACCTGATGTTGTGAAGGCTAGCTTCCTATTGGGTAAAGGCATCCAGCACATCGCCTGATTTTCAAATAGAATGAGGGGAGTTTTCTTAAAAAGAAAGTAAGTCTTAAAACGTAATATATTGATATTCATCCATGGATGAAGTATTAAAGGGAAACTTTACATACAGTTCTTTAAAGAAAAATACACTTCATCCATGACTTTTTAAATAAATGAGAGGGGTCCAAAATAATACTATTGAAATGTTCATGTTTAATTTCTTCCTTAAATCTGCTGTGTTATATTGACGTGTCTGTGTCACCAAAGATAATATATTTTAGTTAGAAAAATTGTTTGATATTTAGTCATACATGCTTAAATTATTTATTATTTCATTCACAATTAAATGCCTATTCTCGGCTTTGCATACATCGACAAAAATTAGCCGATTATTACTGGTCTCGTGGATTCAATTGAGGCCCTCGGGAACTTTTAAGTTGGAAATCCTTGGTTACTCTCGCAATAGACTGGACTGCCGATGACGGGGAGGTCGGGGTTTGAATCATATTCGGGAGTACTGAGGATTTCCCCCTTCCTTTTTTCCACTCATGTGGGTTCGCTTCCTCTAAATTCAACCTTTCTCATCTCTAATAAATTTGCGTAATTAGTACTCGTACTTAAAACCCGAACGCGTAGGACATGTTGCCGATTCTTTTTTTTAATACTCTATATAGGATATATATTCCTATTATAATTTTAATCACAAATTAAATCAATGTCCTTTGAATAGTTTTGAAATTCGGTAGAATATTTTTTGAAAGGAATTATTTCACGTTTTTAATATACAGATAATTTTATTTTAAACGAATTTTAAAACCTGACAACGTTCATCAGTGAAATATTATACTTTCTTAATTTTACCGCATCTCACTACTTGCTCAGGTTTATACGCGTATTGCATATTAATTACGCTAATTTGTTAAGAATGAGAAACGTAGATATTAAATCAGTGTTTCTCAAAGTGTTGGTGATGGAGGGCCACCAAATGAAAGTTATGGCCACTGTGGGACCACCAGGAAGGGAGGGCCCTGTGAGAAGGGAAGGCTGTAAATTATACAGGAAAAATATAATTTTAGGCAATTCCATTTGAGGTAAATGAATAAAAGACCCCCCTACCCCCCTAAATTAAATATTAAAAAATCACATAATTACATTGAATTAGTAAGTAATTACTGTTTGATTAATTTTTGGCATTCTAAAACCTCATAATTTTTAATAAATAATTGTTCAGACTTGTTGACTTAAGGCTGTTATAGACTTCCTTTTCGATGGGACATTGTAATGATACTGTTTTGGACCCCTCTCATATATTTAAAAAGTCATGCATGAAGTGTATTTTTCTTTAAAGAACTATATGTAAAATATACTTTTAATACTTCATCCATGGAGAATCACGCGCTTTTAGAAATTATTTAAATTCACTAGGGTTTAAAAAAAAATGTTTTAGTAAAGATCAACTCCTTTGTATTTAGAAAAATCAATAGGAAGCTATCCTTCATGACATCAGGTTGCCAAGAGTTTTTCCATTAGTTAGTTTTAACACTGGAAACAAGGTGTAGGTAATATATAAGCAGCTTGTACGTATGAATCCATATAGTGATACACAGAAAAACAGTTCTATTCCTCACGCGGCTCGTTATTATTATTATTATTATTATTATTAGCACCACGTCTTACTACCCGTTCGGGTTATACGCACTTACGCTAATGTGTAATGGTAGGGTGATTGTGAGATGAAATGGAGGACCTACAGTTTAACGTGGGATCCGAACCACGGTGGAGGCCTGGCATTCCCCACATTCACAAGTTGTGATTAATACACGTCTTGTCAGAGTTGAGGGAAGGATTTGGCAATCAGATAAATTTGTATCGGGACTGAGGATTGATCCCCGGATCCCAGCAGAGAAGTCTGACACCTTACCCCTAGACCGCCATGTTACCCCTCACATATGAAACAATGCAATGACTGGAGAAACCTTGTCGCAGCGTTTAGAATTCAAGTCTGTCCGCGGCATAAAACTCGCCGAATAAATCTTAAATACACTAACATGGGCGGGCAATCATATCTTAACTTTCCCTGACGTTGACTAGAAGAGTGTTCAATTCTAGTCTACATTATTAACATTTTTTCCTATCTATTTTATATTTTTTAATTTAATCACGTTGGGAGGTGATTGGAGGACAATTAACCGCTCTACCCCCTCCTCCCCTTGGGACAGCTGACGTGGTTTAACTTCCTGTATGTTAATTTTAAAGTTGTTAGTTAACCTTGTAGGGAACTTTAAACATTATTTCTAGCTTACCTCTTTTCTTTTATAACAATTCTTACGTTGTCTAAGACGTTAGTTTCGCAATATACTAAACTGTCGGTGAAGGGGAGATCGAGGCTTGAATCCCGGCCAGGCGCACTAGGGGTGTTTTCCACATGTCAGTTTTTTTCAACCTCTCTCTAAGCTTATGCGGGTGAACCTATAAAAAAAATGCCCAACTAGTCCGAAACCCGTCGATTAAACCGTTAAAAAAGAACTTTGGGCTAAATCGTATTAACAAAAAAAAAACACTCCAAGGCTGTTAACGACTCAATATAAGGATGAGGATCGTATTGGCGTGGGGAGAGAATGATAAAACCACCTAAAACAATCACACATCTAAAACCACCCTCTTTAGAGCGCTTGCCTTTACCTTCCCATCAACCCAAGTACCGCACAAGTCTAACGCCAGAGACTGCCCGGCCAAAGCTGCGGGACACTTATGATTTTTTTTTAAAGTGATGAAATACGATGGGGTAATAATTCTGTTATACATATTAGTTGGTCACTGTTTATTTTACGTGTTTTGTCGTCTTCTTCCTGTCTTTTGTAGGGAGGGGGAGAGGGGTGTTCAAGGCCATCTTTCCCAAGGCGATCGCTTTCGCTTCATTAATGACCAAATGTTGGTGTGGTCAATTCATTTAATAATACTAGTGTAAATATTTGTTCATTAGGTAAGTGGGGTAGGGATGAGGCCTGAGTTAAAGAAGGGAGGGGTGAAAGGGGGAGGGGCGGTAGACTAACTCTGAGAACGAAGCTTCTTCTGTTGTATAATAAAAACAAAAATCTTTTAAAGATGTCGTAATCAATAAAACCTTTGTTTTGGTCGGGGTTTTTTCTCTTTGTCTCCGGGCTTTACACCAGTTATTTTTTATTAAAGTGATTTTACTCCTTCTAGTAACAACCTAAGCTACCCGCTTCAGTGGCCGAATGGTTTAAGGCGTCACTCTAGTGTTAATCTGGCCTACTGATGATATAAAGATAGTGGTTTGAATTCTGTTCGGGTCTACTGAGTTTTTTTTTCTTAAATGGTTTTCCACTCTCCTTCCACGCAAATACTGGTAGATTATACCTAAAGGGCTTGTTCTTCATCCCTACATACATCCCTACTTTATATACGTTCACGTATTCATGCGTCAAGACACGTGATCTGAAGCTGTCACCTTTGATAGATATTATCAATTCCTGTGAAATAACATTAATAAAAAATGGTATCAATGTTAAAAGCGGAAAAAGTCCTATTTAAAAAACTATTTTAAGAAAATTGGAGTGTACCTCACCGGACTCTACGCGTTTAACTACGTCAATGGGAGATATGAGCTTGGTAGAACTAATAGTAGGCATATATGTACCCGTATTTGCATGTAGATAATGGGAAACCGTTTATGAAAACCCTGCCTCAATACATCCGGCTAGGTTTCAAACCCTGGACTTGGATTTGGGTTATCTAACTTAAATAGCCCTCTTCGCTGGTCGCGTGTTCTAAGGCGTCAGTCTCGCAACAGACTGGACTGCCGATGACGGGGAGATCGGGGTCGAATAACGGTCGGATGTATTGAGGGTGGTTTTTTATTTGCAGTTTTGCACTCTCCGTCCACTCAAATGAGAGTAAATTTCCTCTACAACGCTACCTTATTAGTCCCTATACCATATGTGTAGTTAAGAGTATGAGGATAACCAGAAGGGATAGTAAGACACGGTTGTTTAAAAACAAAACAAAAGTCCGTGTTTTTTTTAACGCTGCGTCTTACTACCCGTTCGGGTTGTATGCATATGTACTAATTACACAAACGTGTTAGGGATGAGTAGCGTTGAATTTAGAGTGAACGTACCCACATTTGTGCGAAGGGGAAGAGGAAAATCATTTCGGTAAAAAAAAACACTCGATACAACTGACCAGTATTCGAAGCCTGATCTCCCTACAACCTCATAAATGGCAGTTCAGTCTATTGCGAGTGACGCCTTAGAGTGGCCATTCGACCTCCGAAACAGATAGAACGAACAATGTTATCAATGGCACTACACTTGTGATGGAGGAGACTTGAAATTTGGTCTTTCTTGGCCACTCGATCTTTGCCCGAGTGTTACAATTTGGGGGAATTCAAGGCCGGCCCTGAAATAAGTTGTGGTTTTTATCAATTGATCTGTAAGTATCTTTATCAGTTGTTGTTAATAGATAGCTATTTAAACCATGTTGGCTCTTGCCGTTTACAATGTAAGGTACCTGAGGTTCTTCATTGTCCTTTCTAGTTAACGTGTATTAACTTAACCTTGTGCAGCACACCTTGAGCCTAGTCTAAATACTCCGTAACTCGGTACCTTTCCTGACAGCCGCATCGGTGATCAAATGACTTAAGGCGTCAGTCTCGCTCTATGGTGACGGATATTATCCGGGCTCAAATCTCTACCAGGTGCACTGGAAATAGTTTTCCCGAATGAGATCTATCACTATCCGTCCGGGATATCCGCACATTTACTCTGATGGGATAGGAATTATGAATATGGGTTTTAAGAGGAAATGTAACCCCATTTTCGGGAGTTAATTTAAGGATGAAAAACTCTTAATATATCAAGTCGGGATTTGAACCCCTGATTTCACCGTCAATTCATTCTTATGCAAGGTAATGCTTTAGACAAGGCGTGTCAAACTCATTTGACCATAGGGTTCACATTGAACATTGGAAATAATGAGGGGCCACGTTTCATAAAGTTCACACTGAACATAAGAAATAATGAAGGGCTACGTTTCATAAAGTTCACACTGAACATAAGAGAAAACGAGGGGCCACGTTTCATAAAGTTCACATTGAACATTGGAAATAATGAGGGGCCACGTTTCATAAAGTTCACACTGAACATAAGAAATAATGAGGGGGCACGTTTCATAAAGTTCACACTGAACATAAGAAATAATGAGGGGCCACGTTTCATAAAGTTAACACTGAACATAAGAAATAATGAGGGGCCACGTTTCAGAAAGTTCACACTGAACATAAGAAATAATGAAGGGCCACATTTCATAAAGTTCACATTGAACATTGGAAATAATGAGGGGCCACGTTTCATAAAGTTCACATTGAACATTGGAAATAATGAGGGGCCACGTTTCATAAAGTTCACACTGAACATAAGAAATAATGAAGGGCCACGTTTCATAAAGTTCACATTGAACATGGGTAATAATGAAGGGCCACGTTTCATAAAGTTCACATTGAACATGGGTAATAATGAGGGGCCACGTTTCATAAAGTTCACATTGAACATGGGTAATAATGAGGGGCCACGTTTCATAAAGTTCACATTGAACATGGGTAATAATGAGGGGCCACGTTTCATAAAGTTCACATTGAACATGGGTAATAATGAGGGGCCACGTTTCATAAAGTTCACATTGAACATGGGTAATAATGAGGGGCCACGTTTCATAAAGTTCACATTGAACATGGGTAATAATGAGGGGCCACGTTTCATAAAGTTCACATTGAACATGGGTAATAATGAGGGGCCACGTTTCATAAAGTTCACATTGAACATGGGTAATAATGAGGGGCCACGTTTCATAAAGTTCACATTGAACATGGGTAATAATGAGGGGCCACGTTTCATAAAGTTCACATTGAACATGGGTAATAATGAGGGGCCACGTTTCATAAAGTTCACATTGAACATGGGTAATAATGAGGGGCCACGTTTCATAAAGTTCACATTGAACATGGGTAATAATGAGGGGCCACGTTTCATAAAGTTCACATTGAACATGGGTAATAATGAGGGGCCACGTTTCATAAAGTTCACATTGAACATGGGTAATAATGAGGGGCCACGTTTCATAAAGTTCACATTGAACATTGGAAATAATGAGGGGCCACGTTTCATAAAGTTCACATTGAACATTGGAAATAATGAGGGGCCACGTTTCATAAAGTTCGCACTGAACATAAGAAATAATGAGGGGCCACTTTTCATAAAGTTCACATTGAACATTGGAAATAATGAGAGGTCACATTTCAGAAAATTCAATATTAAGTAAAATTTCATTTTTAAAAGTATAATCATAACAAAAATATAATTAAATTTATACATAGTCCAACACCTTAGATCAGTTGGTAACGTTTCTCTTTATTAAGCTAAAGGCCCAGGTTCGATTCCTGGTGTAGCCGAAACAATTATCATCAGTTAAATGTGGGTATCCAGTGATGAATTAACGGCCGGGGGTTGGTTATTGTGTCTTTTCTAGATTTAAGTTAGTTTATAAGTCGTGTGCTGATATAATCAGTCGGTCCAGAAAGTGCACGCTTTTAAATACCTCAAATAAATTAAAATGAAAAAAATACATACAATTTCGAAGCTTATCTTTTTTTTTACGAAAAAAATTTGAAACTTAATATTTTCAGCAAGTATATGAGTGGTCTTAGATCTCTTGTTGAAGTCATGTTTTCATGAGCGAAAATACACAAACATTGTAGGCCTACATATTATTTGATGCGCAAATTGAACCATTTTTGATAATCAATAGGCCTATCTGTTGAGTAAAGAGTAAATATTTGGTGCACTAACCCTACTCGCTAAATTTACCATACTGATCTCTCCAAATCCATATCTAAAATGGTGTATTCCTACAATGTTTATAAAAATACGCATCGGGCCGCAAAGTTTGCACCGCACAGAATCAAGACTACGCGATCACAGAATCGAGCTTACATCTAAATGATCTTTCGGAGGGTGGAGGGGGGGAATTTTCAATGACAATCATTCCACAATCCCTGATGGAGGCCGTAGTAGGCCATTGTTATTTAAATTTTGTCGAAGAAAGGATGTGAATGCTAAAGTTTAAATCTGGTTTTGAATTTTCTTTAATTAAAATTCGTATCTAATTTTTTTTTTTTTTTTTTCAGTATCACTAGTATTGTAAAATCCACTTTTTCGGGTTTGGGGGTACATGCAACGTAAAAAGAAAGATTCATTATAATCTCAAGGTCAAAAATGTTCATCATTACAATACTTTCTCTTCGTGCGAGAAAGTAGAAATACAACTAGTGAGGAATATACTATACTGATATGAAAGTATGTGCGTTATTGGAAGATTTGTGGCAACTGACTTGATTAAAACATTTTAATTTAATTCATATAAATTTAAAATTGTACTAATTTATTTAACAAATGTAGGACAATATCAGTCGGAGACATAAGTCTTATCTCTAAAACGAATGGTCACCTCAAATTTCATTAAAGTTGATCTATTGACTTATCGTACTGCCAGATTAAAAAATTAAAAGCGGTCCTTATGGGAATCCGATTATCTATCGGCCTGAATGTAATTGTGTTTGTTATCTGTTGAGTGACACGCGTGACCTCACATGCTTACAGAATCGTGTAGTGACCATGCGTGTCCTAGATAAGCGCGATCCCTTCCCCTCCCCTTCCCTGCCAGACACCTGCACAAAGTTCAATCACATGTGTGTTGTAACAACATCGTCCGTTGAGTGAGTGCTATTTTCTTGCGCAGTCAGAAGAGGAACACGTAACATCTTGTATTGGTTTGGAAGGCTTTTAAGTGTCTGACACGGGCCAGATGGAACCAACACTACTACTTACCTGGACCGTGGCAAGAAGGTCAGTTATTGGCTAACTCCCGTGACGGTGGCCACGCAGACTAAGCCGGGACCGTATAGTCTGGTTTCCTTCCTTGTTTTTTTTAAGCACTGCGTCTTTCTACTCGTTTTGGATTATACGCTTATCTACTAATTACGCTAATGGTTTTAGGAACTAGGAAAGTTATATTTAGAGGAAGTGTACCCTCATTTGCGTGAAGGGTGAGTGGAAAACAATTGTTGGAAATCCACCCTCGGTATACCCGACCGAGATTTTAACCTAAATCTCCCGGTTATCGGCAATATAGGTACTGTGAGAGTAGCGCCTTAGACCATGCGGCCATCGAAGCGGATCTCTGGTTTACCGGGTACAGGGAGTTCGGGATACCGAATCCCAGCCGGATATACAGAGGGTGATTTTTTTTTTTTTTACTAAATACCTCCATGACAATGTGGGTAGACCCGCTCTCTAAATGCCTCCATCCTCTCCCGGATCTCATTAGTGTAAATAGGTGGGTAGTCCGTAAGCACGATGTATAATTAATTAGTCTAAATATAATTCTGTTGGAACTAAAATAAATATGTTCAGGACGTCATAGCAAGAACCTTTTTAAAAAATATTTAGCTATCATTGACAAAAAATTATTATATTTATTTTTTGCTCCAGAGTATTTTTTTTACATCCGTCTACGTTATCCGCATATTTGTATCTTATAGTACCGGTGGTTGCATTGTCAAAGACATCACTCTCGTGTTAGACTGAATAGCTGGTGACAGGCAGATCAAAGTTCGGATCCCGGTTTGTATAGTGAATATAGTTTCCCCCCACTCTTCCTCCACCCAAAGATGGGGACACTTCTTATGAACTTCTACCTTCCTGATCCCTATCTAAAAAGTGTAATTAATCTATGCGTATAACACGACATTGTATGAATTTGTATGTTGTGTTGTACGACATTATACTACTAGAAAGCCACGCGGCTCACTCACTCACTGACATTAATATTTACCCACTTCCGGATGAGCTAGAAACTTGAAATTGGTGGGCAAACTTATAACTTCGAGCTTGTAACCGACGGGAAAAGTTAAAAAAAAAAAATTTAACCCCCGAAAAAAAATCAAAATGGTGGAGCAACTTTAAAGTAGGTGCGGACCTTTCTTTGGAGGTCTCTTGTAGCTAAACGGTAAGATCTATATATAAAAAAAAGGCTCTGGAATTACATTAGTTTACATCCACTTGCAAGGAAAACTCACTGGGAGCAAAGCGAGTTATATATCTTTGTAAAAAGTGGCTTGCCATATGAATACATAAAAGTATATTCTGTAAAGTTCTGGACTGACAGATAAGATTCTTCGAATGGCTTTGCGCTTATATCCAACCAAAGTGAACAGGATGTGACCCTCAGGCTGTGGCTAAGATCCAAAAATAGTTATACAATAGTCAGAATAAATTAGGGTGAATTGCAAGAAAAAAGTGGCAGTGTATGGAACCACTTGGTGCGGGGTGGGGGCGAGGGACGGACAAACTTTCATCATATCCGGTTGGGGATCAAATCCCGAACTTGCAGGTGGGAGTCACTCCTGCACTAGCCCAACTCAGCTGGTTATATAATTGGTATAACACTATTTCTACACTTGAGTTACGTGTTCTGGCTAAGTGTACTTGTTTCAAGTTTGGTTCCAAACTAACCTTGTGCTCTAAAGTGAGCGTATACTCCATCAATTAAATAAATAGTAACTAAACAACAAACTAAAATACACGAACGTAACTTAAAACCACTTTATATTTTGTTCGTAAGACGCAATACTGCCCTCTCATCGCAATGGCGAAATATTGTAAGAGAATGTTTAAAAAAATACTACGTAACGCACAAGCCCATAGAGGATAAAAACTGAGGAGAGAGAGAGAGAGCCTTTGTTTCGCATGCACAAACCCAGAGAGAACGGGAGAGACCGCCTTTGTATTAAACGCACAAACCCAAGAAGGATAAAAACTGAATATATCACCTTTGTTTAGAAGGCATGAACCCAAGAAGGATAAAAACTGGAGATATCGCCTTTGTTTAGAAGGAATACACCCAAGGAGGATAAAAACAGGATATATCACCTTTGTTTGGAAGGAATACACCCAAGGAGTATAAAAACTGGAGATATCGCCTTTGTTTGGAAGGAATACACCCAAGGAGGATAAAAACAGGATATATCACCTTTGTTTAGAAGGAATACACCCAAGGAGGATAAAAACAGGATATATCACCTTTGTTTGGAAGGAATACACCCAAGGAGGATAAAAACAGGATATATCACCTTTGTTTAGAAGGAATACACCCAAGGAGGATAAAAACAGGAGATATCACCTTTGTTTAGAAGGAATACACCCAAGGAGGATAAAAACAGGATATATCACCTTTGTTTAGAAGGAATACACCCAAGGAGGATAAAAACAGGAGATATCACCTTTGTTTAGAAGGAATACACCCAAGGAGGATAAAAACAGGATATATCACCTTTGTTTAGAAGGAATACACCCAAGGAGGATAAAAACAGGAGATATCACCTTTGTTTAGAAGGAATACACCCAAGGAGGATAAAAACAGGATATATCACCTTTGTTTAGAAGGAATACACCCAAGGAGGATAAAAACAGGAGATATCACCTTTGTTTAGAAGGAATACACCCAAGGAGGATAAAAACAGGATATATCACCTTTGTTTAGAAGGAATACACCCAAGGAGGATAAAAACAGGAGATATCACCTTTGTTTAGAAGGAATACACCCAAGGAGGATAAAAACAGGATATATCACCTTTGTTTAGAAGGAATACACCCAAGGAGGATAAAAACAGGAGATATCACCTTTGTTTAGAAGGAATACACCCAAGGAGGATAAAAACAGGATATATCACCTTTGTTTAGAAGGAATACACCCAAGGAGGATAAAAACAGGAGATATCACCTTTGTTTAGAAGGAATACACCCAAGGAGGATAAAAACAGGATATATCACCTTTGTTTAGAAGGAATACACCCAAGGAGGATAAAAACAGGAGATATCACCTTTGTTTAGAAGGAATACACCCAAGGAGGATAAAAACAGGATATATCACCTTTGTTTAGAAGGAATACACCCAAGGAGGATAAAAACAGGATATACCACCTTTGTTTAGAAGGAATACACCCAAGGAGGATAAAAACAGGAGATATCACCTTTGTTTGGAAGGCATGAACCCAAGAAGGATAAAAACTGGAGATATCGTCTTTGTTTAGAAGGAATACACCCAAGGAGGATAAAAACAGGAGATATCACCTTTGTTTAGAAGGAATACACCCAAGGAGGATAAAAACAGGAGATATCACCTTTGTTTAGAAGGCATGAACCCAAGGAGGATACAAACTGAATATATCACCTTTGCTTAGAAGGAGGAAATAAATGGGAGAGGTTGTTGTCTAACTTGATAACAGCGCAGAGTATACTCTTGAGTGATGGTCCCATATTAGTTTAGTAATTGAATTTGTTCGTATGCTTTATTAATGCCTGCGTTATAATGGTAGCATATCCTTATTAATTCAAAGACAACATACATATACATTACCGTTAATTGATTTTTAAACTTAAAAGTAACAAATCTAACTTTACTATGTTAATTTGTCTACCATGCTGGGGAATGGAACCCTGAACTTCTCTACCAACTGGCAGTTTTGGTCCTCCAAGAAGGTTGCCAGCATCATAGTTGTCTTTTCAGTTGCTCTCCAGTCGCTATCCTCCACGTTAAAACCTCGTGGCTTCGGATTGATTCCTATTTTGGGTCCAGGAAGTATTTCGTTGCCTCCAGGCAAGTATACTTCAAGTGGTAACCGGCCAGTTCTACCAACAGACGAGGCAGTAAGTCGCAAGAGTATATAGGAGGGCAGTAAGTCACTATATTTGGTGTACCAACCGAGACAGAGCAGTAAGTCACCAGATTAGTTGTAGCAAATGAGTCGGGATAGTCATCAAACTATATATACCAAGTTAGATGGACTTCTGTATATATTAAATAACATTTTCTGGTGACGCCTAGTCCCTTAATAGATCAATCATGACAATAAATAGTGCAACATCGTCGATGGTTACTTTACTTGTTAGATTAATTTTGCCATAAATAGTTCAACTTTCTTTATCTACCGAATTTCCTTTGGTCATTTATGGCAATAAACAATATTATATATTTAGGTGACGTTCCTTACTATATCGCTCGCGGGAAAAAAAAGAAGAAAAAAGTGATGACTCGGATCTGCAGAGAATTCATGACAAAATCTCTCAAAAAAAATTGCTGAACCTTAGCAAAATTACCAAGTACACTTTGTCTACCATGTAAGTTAGCAAACTTACCTTGTGTTTTTTCAACATGGCATCGCTTATAAGATTGATTGATGAGTATGTGACCTAAAGGTCGGTTTGATGCGCTTTCCATCCATACGGAGCTGGGCATGCACTCAGACCTTCGTCTAGTTAGTGATACCCTCACCATCTGGTAGAAAGTACATGTACTAGGGAAGTTCAGACAGTACTGTAGTTTCCCTTTGCTTTCCGCACTGAAAAACTACGAACGAGTGAGAAATAGCCTACCAATTTTGTGGTAAGGTATTTTCACATTCCTTCCAGGAATCTTTTACATTGCACACAGTGGTGTCTCATGTATAGGCACTGCGGAACTGCAGCACCCGCTATTTCCACTTGATATTATCGATAACATTTAATATAATGAGTCCTATTTTCTTTAATCCTTTATTTTGTAGTACAATACATATTCCTTAAGCTTAATGTCAATAATTCAGTAGCCATCCCCCAGTTTATGAAAAATATACAAAAATATTTCTATGGAACTGCGCGCATTACAGTGCCAGTGACGTGGTGTTTGACTGTTGGGCACATGCGCACATAGGAGGGGGTGGGTAGGAAGGTGGGACTGCCAGGTAAAGAGAGCACTGTTGCTCTCGCAGTGCCGACTTTGGCGTGATGATGGAAGGAAGTTTTTTTTACTCGTCGTGTGTTGTGCTTAAAAACCGTGTACCGTATTCTTGAATGTGATAAAGTGTAGAAGAGTGTACAATTAGGTTATTATTCTGCTTCCTGCTATTTTATTTGATTAATTTTTTTTCGGTTCTTTTATTTAACAGAAAACTTTAACCATGGTCTAGCATCCCCAAGAAATAAGTTATGTGAATGTAAGTGAACTTCAACAGCTTAAATTGCACAGCTATCTCTCCGCGAGAAAGTTACAGTTAAGAAAAGAGGTCGTTCAACACCTGATATTCTAATATCTCATCCAGGCAAAAGCAACAACAATAAATATATTCGTAGCTTTAATTCTGAATGGTACCAACGGAAAAGTTGGCTTTGCGGTTGTGAAGTAAAAAATGCACTTTTTTGTTTCTCGTGTTTGCTATTTGGAGCTGATGTACCGTGGACAAAAGATGGTTTTAGAAATATAAACAAAATGAAAGAAAAAAAACCTGAAAAGCATGAGAAGTCAAAGGAGCACGTTGATAATGTTGTTTCACTGTCACTTTTAGGAGCCATACGTATTAAGGAGAAACTTAGTGAGGCATGCAGACTTTCAATCAATGAGCATAATATAGAAGTTTAAAAAAATGTGAAATTTTGTCCAAAATAATAGACTGCGTTTACTTTTGTGGAAACTTTGAAACTCCCTTACGTGGACATGATGAAAAAGACGATTCATTAAGTCCAGGGGTATTTAGAAGATTAGTAAATTTTGCATCTAAATTAGATTTATATTTGAAGAATCACTTAGAAACCAGGGCAGTCTTCAAAGGTGTTTCTAAGACCATTCAGAATGAGATACTTGACTGCCTGCTACAAATATACCATGAGGAGATAAGGACGGAAATTATAAACGCTTCCTATGTAGCTGTCATGGCTGATGACACAACAAATGTTTCGGAACACTCTCAAATGGTCCTTGTTCTACTGTACATATTGAATGGAGAAATATTTGTGCGTTTTTGGGGATTCTTTATTCCAGAAAATCAAACTGCAGATGGCATGTAAAAACGTATTTTAGAACAATTGAACATAATCCTTCAAGGAAATGGACAAAAACTGATAGCTCAGACATTTGATGGCTCAAATGTCATGAAAGGCGAAAAAGCAGGAGTTCAAGCAAAAATAAAAGCAGTTTATAGTAATGCACATCAACTTAATTTAATAATGAAAAATGCAGCAAGTATTACATGAAACGCAAGAATTTTTTTCTCTAACATTCTGGCTATTCCAACATTCTTCTCAAGATCACCACAACGTGTGTCCATTCTCAAGAAACATATGGACTTCAACATTCCACGTCCATCCTCTACAAAGTGGAATTTCAACATACGGACCATAAACAGAGTTCATGAAAATTTGCAACCTTTAAAAAACTGCCTTACTGAAATTCAGTTAACATCAAATGCAGATAAAACCATTGCAAAAGCAACAGGAATTTTAAAATACCTGAATGATGATAATTTCAAGTTTTGGTTAGAGCTTTTTCATCAGATTATGCCTCATGTTGAAATAATTTACAACAAAATGCAATCTCGAAAAATTAGTGTGTTTAAAAGTTAATGAATAAATAACAAATTTCAAAACTGCTATTTTTGAATTGAGAAACTCAAAGTACTGTGAGAATCCTTCAAAGACACTCATGGCAGAAGTTAAGGAAGTGTGTGACTATATATGTGTTGATATAATGGACAGATACTCTTCCACTAAACAATTAGTAGCTGGTAAATTGTTCAACAAGAATTGCATCACTAGATTTAAGAATGAACATCCCACAAAAGAGATAGCGCTGACCACTGAAGCTTATCCCATGATTGACAAAGAAAAGCTTGAAACTGAACTTAAAGTATTAGATTGTAGGACTGATATTCATGAATATTGCACATTAATTGAGCTGCTGAAATTTATCCTGGAAAATAATCTAGATGATGTTTTTAGTGAAATTACGAAACTGATCAAATTTCTTTTGACAATTCCCATGACTACATCAGAGGCAGTGCGCTGCTTTTCAACATTGAAAAGAATAAAAACTTTTTAAAAAGCACTATGAGTTCGGGAAGACTAAATGCGCTTGCAGTACTTTCAATGGAGAAAAATTTCCTCATTTGTCATCCAGAAATCAAGAAGAAAATTGTTGAACTTTTTGCGCAAATTAAAACAAGAAGAATGGATTTCATTTTTAAATGAATAGATCAAGCTTGAACTGTAACAATTTAAGTTAAAGTAAGTATAGTAAGTAAGATATAGGGCCAGTTTCATAGTCAGACTTAGTACGCCTCAATTGCGGCGCTACACTAAGTACATGACGACACCAACCTAAACCAGAATGTAATGGGACAGTTTCCTATGCGAGAACGGCCCATTCCATTCGAGTTTAGGTAGGTGCCCTTGTATTTAGTGTTGCGCTGCACTTGAGGCGTACTAAATTTGACTATGAAACTGGCCCTTTAAGTCTGGCCATGAAATTTGCCTCCAGTCTACTATGCGTGTAGTGTTAACTATTCTACTGTTTTGAAGGAAGGCTGTGCAAGACACGCCATGACAATCCTCGGGATCCGATTGAAGCAACGCCGTAGTGGATTGTGGAGCAAGGTTGGATCACATGTCATTCTGACCTCGAGTTTGAGAACAGGTCACTCAACACACTGACCTAATATTGAACATTTTCAATTGTTTAATATATTTGACATGATACAAACGTTTATTGGGACTATACTTTCCAAAACTACTCACGGTCGATCGAGTGCTAACTATTATTCTTGTGCGATATCTTAAATCCGGCTCCACACTTGTATAAAATCCTCGTATCGTATCCTCGACACGTAAGGGGAGTTTTCACAAGTCATTTTCAAGAAATAATTTCCAATGATTAATCTTTAATGAAAATGAAAGGAATTCGTTCGCATATTGTGTCATTGATAACTATGCTCATAATGAGACTGATCAACTACTGTTTCATTTATAAAAAATGGCGCCGTGTAAAGTTAATGCGAGGTGCGGTTCGCGAGATATGTGTGCAGTCATCACACGAGTTAGAAAATATATTATTAAATAAAAAGAAGCGTAGATAAGCGCAGTCAATAGACACATCTCGTTAGATGGTGTCAGAAGTCAACACGAGTCGAAACAGGAAAACAATTGAGGATTAAATCCAATACAAGGTCGCAGTGTAACGTTGAATTTAAATAAAGGTTTGCATTAAAATAAAAACGAGTTCAGTAATTCTTGTACATGATCTCCACTGTTAATTTTGCTTTCATTTTCATTAATAATCATTACAAATTAAGAAAAGTAGACCTCTTTTTCCACTTTCAATGAAAGCGTTAAATAATGATTGGGTCTAATTAAATGAGTGTTCTGACGTTCATTTTGTATTAATTTTCAATTATTCGTTGAAAATGACAGGTAATAACTCGCCTTATGAACGCCTCGGACGGGAGGTCCTGTATATTCGACGCATTCATGAGAACGGACACGCGCACATCATATCGCTAAGGCCGATTCTACACTAGCGGTTAAAACGCTAGCGACCGCGCCTTTGAATGAAACCCTTGTTATCAAGTTAGAAAATAAGTTTTCGCTTACACCCGCGTTTTGACCGCTACCTCTGGTGGCGTTAAAACCGCCTAGCGGTAGAAACGCGAATCAAACTACACCAGGCAGTTGTGCCTCAATGTAACAACCCTTTCGACAGGAATAATAAATACTTTTCCCCAAGATGGTATCACGTTTTGCAATATTCTCATTCACTAAACCAAGTAGTTCATCAAATGAAACGACAGACATTCTAGAGTACAAAAATAACTTCTCTGGGTACATTCTGTAATTCATAAACGTCATATGAAACTTGGTAACCTGGTGGTCTAAGGGTAAGGTGTCAGACTTATGTGCTAGGGTCCGGGGTTCAATCCTCGGTCCCAGCAAAGATTTATCTGATTGCCAAACCCTTCCTTCACCTCTGATAAGACGTGTATTAATCACAACTTGTGAATGTGGGGAATGCCAGGCCT
>CABFVX010001028.1:157167-199682 GCA_902151425.1 Timema shepardi | reverse complement strand
ATCACCCTACCATTACACATTAGCGTAAGTGCGTATAACCCGAACGGGTAGTAAGACGCGGTGCTAATAATAATAATAATTTAGGAAAACCACCCTCAATACACCCGACCGGGATTGAAAACATTACTATTGTACCACGATTACGCTTTAGTACACAGTTGACGAATGAATGGGCCTATCGGACAATGGGATACGGTATCGGGTGATTGTCTGTGTTCTTGTGTTGACGGAATATTGTTGAAAGAATTCTCCCCCCTGCTCTAAGTGGACTCTGTATTGGTGTGGGCTATCTCAACGAATCACGTCACAATAAGAGCCCAGTAGAATACATCCAAGTGTCCACAAAGAGTGAGAACAGGAAGTATTGTTGGTGGGCGAGTGAACATCATCAAGTTGAATGTCACACCATCTTTTCCACTGTATGAAGGGGCGGTTATAGTGTGTGCGTGTTGATTTCAATATTTCTTCGGAAATTTTGTTAGCCAACATTTGATAAGGGAAATCGACACTGATGGAGTTTTTGGAAGAGTCTTGCTAATTAAGTAAATTATGCAAAAAAATTATTTGATTTAAAAAAAAATTAGTCCTTTTTTTTAGCATCGCATCTTACTACTCGTTCAGGTTAATAATCTTATATTCTAATTACGTTAGTGGTTTTAGGGACTATGAAGGCTACATTTAAATAAGTGTACCCACATTTTCGTGGAGGTAGGGTAGAAAACCATTTAGGAAAACGACTCTCAGTACACCCAACCGAGATTCGAACCCCATTCTCTCCGTAATCGACAGTTTATTATATTACAAGAGTTGTTGCGCGTTTGACCATTCGGTTACCGAAACCAAAATATAATAGACAAATAGTAAGGCACTATGAGAAAATACATTATTTTTGGTCAACAATGATAACACCTTATTTCATTGATCTTGATATTATTTATAAAAATAAATGGTGTGGAGCTCCGTACGGACTCTCCCGCTCTATTGTTTAAAAATGGAAATATTTTCTCAAAAACCCTAATAAATTATGTGAAACAAAATAATATACACTAGCAAACCCAAGCATAAATTGAGCTATACTTACGTACAACATTTTTTGACTACCGGTTGTAAATTTTATAACTTGATTTAAAAAATTAATATTCTCATTTGTATATTTGGACCAATAAAAAAGATCTATATTGAGTCCACAATGGTCAACACCTAGGTAGTATTAAAATTTCGACTTCCGGTTAAAATTTTCGACATTTTATTAAGTATTGCTTATCTTCAGGTCATCGCATTGCTATTAAATTCCTCATTTATATATTCTGACCAATACAAAAATGTAAATATTTACTATTGAGTCTAAAATGATATTATTATTATTAGCACCGCGTCTTACTACCCATTAGGGTTATACGCACTTACGCTAATGTGTAATGGTAGGGTGATTGCGAGATGAAATGGAGGACCTACAGTTTAACGTGGAATCCGAACCACGGTGGAGACCTGACATTCCTCACATTCACAAGAGGTCTTGTCAGAGGTGAAGGAAGGGTTTGGTAATCAAATAAATCTTCGCCGGGACCGAGGATTGAACCCCGGCCGCCAGCATAGAAGTCTGACACCTTACCCCTAGACCACCAGGTCACCTAAAATGATAAGAGATAGATCATTGCTGTACAATCATTTCCCCTAAGAGGTTAAAGGAAAAAGAACAAACTCTTTGAGAGACTTACTTATATTTAGTTACTATATGGCATTAGATAATTATTGCGTTAAAACATAAGTACATTTTATAGCTAAAGCTCACAAAATTGTATTAATATATTTGCCAATATCCAAGAAACTATCGTTTTTTGTAAAAATATATTTCAAACAAAAGTTTTTAATTTTTTAATAGTGCTATAATTTTGTAATGATAAGTTATTTAGTATTTCAAGTAGTTGAGGAGATATAGAAATGTTCGCTTCTGTAAAGTACCATAAGAGTATTTTCATGGGAAAATTAAAATAGCCATTTTATTTATAATATTAATCAATGCCTAGATACGAATTTTAATCAAAATCTTAGAGCTGAATGAGGGATAAACGATATTTTCTCTTTTCTCCCTTTGGTAAACAACTCTTGTTTTTAGGGTTAAAAGACTGGGGGTCATACATGAAACGTCTATATCCATCAACATCTCGGGCTAGATATTTTTACATTTGCAATACTTAGCCTTTAGTGTTCGAAAAGATAAAAAATATTAAATATTTCCATATAGCCCGAAAATTATCGGTGTCATAAAAATATGTTTCAAATTAATGATTTTTATTATAAATATACCTACATATTCGCAATCATAAGTAATTTCATATCTGAAAGAGTTATACAAATATGATTTTTTTTAAATGAGAATTTACGCATCAAACCGGAACCCTTAAAGTTATTATGATGAAAAATTAGTTTGTAATATTAATAAAGGCTTGAAAATGAAATTTAATCAAAATTGTTAGAGTATATTTTGATAAAATCGATTTTTTTTTCTCTTTTCATCTTGCAGTAAACTATCCTTAATTTTAGGGTTAGTTATCCAATTCCAAAAACATTTTGGGGCAGCCTTGTGAAAGCCCTAGGTATCAAGTTTTAGCCCGATATGTTAAATAGCTTAGGCTCTACTCCAAGGTACAGACAGACAAACGGGAATTCAAAAACAACTTTTTCGGATTCGGGAGATCATGAAACGTCGAAATTCATCAAAATCTAGAGTTCGAATTTTTTGACGATCACTTTATTTTCTTCACCTCAAAGATAGCGAGAAAGTAAAAGAAAGTGGCAGATCACATAACTTTACGAATACATATATGAAAAATAGTTTTATAACTGTCAAAAATGTTATTATTTATAGAAATTGGTATTTACTTGATCTCCGATTTTGTATCTTGTTATTTTTAAAACTTAAATACCAGTAGCCTACTTTGTTTCAAAGCCGTTTAGTAAAATATAGTTATTATAGAAACTCACTGGTTGTGCCAAATTTTACTATCCATTTTACTATTGTTTTATTTGAATTAAATTTAAGAATAAAGTTATATATATATATACATAAAGTCCTCTTCCCACTCAATAAGGTAGTTGTATTATTTTGTTGTATTACATGGTTGTCGTATATGGTATGTGCTTGAACACTTCTACAAGGAACCTTAAATATAAAGGGTCTTCCTTACCACTCAGTTACAGGCATGGGGTCATATGTAGCTGTCGACTATGGCTATCAGAAAGCTGTGCTTGAACTTTCCCGCCAGGGAATCGAACCAGGAAATCTTCCCTACGTGCGTGACACCAGCGCTATGTGCCACGAACTAAAAAAGCAAACTTCGTCGTCCCTGTTTCTAAAAATACGCCTCTCTCGCGCAACAAGTCTAGAACGTGTTCCTGGTTGAGCCAAGAGTGGCCCATCCGATCTAACCTCGGCCTGCCTGTTATCCCCGCTATGGCGAGCTTCTAGCCTAGTTGAACACAAGTATTGTGTCGTGACAAACATGAAGGAACACCCTGTCGTAGTGTGGCTATGTGTGTGCTTCGTCATCTTCACTTGTAACAATGTCCCGTCCGCTGCTCTAGACGAAGATACGTGAGTACCAAACGCATCGGCAGCTATCAATCTCTTTATTGCTCTATTCAACGCTAACTTTCTAAACCCAGATTATACCACAGTAAACATTACAGACTAGCACACCAATACACACTAAGCCCTAACGTCCAGATATTTACTAACTTTATTTTATTACGTTGCTTTAAAATTTCTATTGAATTCATCCAAAAGGTAAGTATTGGGAGAAAAATGGAGGAAATCCACCCGAATTCGCATGAAGAGGGTACGGGGGAAAATATCTTAAGTGCAACTGGCAGATATCCAAAATTCAAATGTGTGTCGATTGCGAGCTTGACGCGTTAGACCATGACATGAGATTTACTATTTGTATAAAAGGAAAAAAAGCAAATATCTTCTTTAACACAACCCTGAATCGAATCAGAGTCGTTTATACTACTTGTGATACGTCTCGTTTATAAGAGTCACAAGTTTCGGCTAATTTTTTTATATTACCATTTGATTTACAGGTGGATGATTAGTGTGTAAGTTGTGTCAATTTAAAATCATGTTTAAATGAGCTAACTAAAAAAACTGATAAATGGGGAATAAAGCTTATTCTTGGATATGTCTTTATAGGTTATGTTTTGACACGTATCAAATGCTAGTACAAGTAATAAACAGTAATAATAATGTTTTAGTATTTGGAATTTAGCTGAACTGTTACTATCACATTGGGATACCTTGTGGTCTAGGCGTAAGGTGTAAGACTTCTGTGCTGGGGTCCGGGGTTCAATACTGGGCACGGCACAGATTTAACTGATTGCCAAAACCTTCCTTCACCTCTGACAAGACGTGTATTAATCACAACTTGTGAATGTGGGGAATGCCAGGCCTCCATCGTGGTTCGGATTTCACGTTAAACTGTAAGTCCTCCATTTTATCTCACAATCACCCTACCATTACATATTAGCGTAAGTGCGTATAACCCGAACGGATAGTAAGACGCGGTGACAATAATAATAATAATAATAATAATAATAATAATACTATCACATTAAATTTTATATTAGTAAGATTTAGTGTTCGATTAGCTAAACGAATACAATTATATACAAGCCACCTTTTCACACAACACAATAGTGTGCGGCTATTTATGTATGAAAGTTTGATAAGTTTAACCCAGACACATTTATTATATTTTTAGTTATATAAAGTCTTAACACAATTTAAGTTTACATGTTTAGAGATTAACATTTCACAACATATATTTTTAAAATGCTGATACGGGGGTGCATGCTCATTGTTTTTTAGTTAGTGTTTAGTAAAAAGAATTCCACTCGTTTACAGGACTACTAATATTTTCTTACTACAAAATTACTTGTGTTTTCCAGGTTTTCTAGAAGGTATTCTCATTTTTCCCGACAACTTTGATGAAAATATAAAGACATAAAACTATAGGCCTATTTTTCAAAAATATTGACTAATGTAAAATCACGTAATTTTTGTTGAGAACAGATATGAAATTAATGGAGAAATATAGGTAGTCGTTTCATAGCCAGATGTTTCGGGGATTTAGGGCCAGTTTCATAGTCAAATTTAGTACGCCTCAAGTGCAGCGCTACACTAAATACAAGACGACACCTACCTAAAATCGAATGGAATGGGCCGTTCTCGCATAGGAAACTGGCCCATTCCATTCTGGTTTAGTACTGTACTTAGTGTAGCGCCGCACTTGAGGCGTACTAAATTTGACTATGAAACTGGCCCAAAGTGTAAGGGGGGCATAAAGCATGTGCACGAATAAGAGGGCTTGGTTTTTTAATTAGCTTTTATTTATATAAAAAGACCTACTTTGAAAATTTTGCCTCTAAATTTCTTGAATTCTAGAATACTATAGTATTCTGATTAGTTTTTGCAAAATCACCTGTGTTTTATCTAGTTTTTTAAAACACAAAAATTCCTTGTATTTTCGCTGCTCTCCCGAGTGTGCGGGAAGCCTGTATTGAACCCGTTAAAATTTTACGAATATGTTTATAGTAATTACGCTATAAGGGTATCGATGAGGAAATAATAATTCAAAAAGAATGTCCTCACATTTTAATTAAGGGGGAGTAGGAAATGATTTATAAAAAAAACTTTACTACACCCGACTTCCTCTACAGTGGCAAGACCAAATAAAAATATGTTTTTTGCTATACCATGCTTACTCGCTTCAGTGGCCGAACTGTCTAAGGCATCACTCTCGTATTAAACTAGCCTGCTGAAGTCGGGGTGTTCAAGGTTCGAATCCCGGTCTGGTCTACCAAGGGTGCTGTTTCCTAAATGGTTTCCCACTCTCCATCGAGGTACAAATCTCGGTCGGAAGTACTGAGGGTGGTTTTTACAAAATGGTTTTCCACTCTTACCTCTCCAAAATTGCCGGTAAAATTAATATAAATATAACCTTTCTAATACCTAAAACCACCAGCTTAATCGGTACTTAAGCGTATAACCTGAATGGGTAGTAAGACGCTGTGCTAAAAAAAGTATTAAAAAAATGTCTACTTCACATTTTATAGAAGCACAATAATAACACCACACTTAGCGTATCTAGCTAGGCCTGCTATTTTGTCAATCGGTATATTCTTGTCGATGTGCATCAATAAAACTAACTCAAATGCTTGGATCGATCTAGGAGCTCCACATACAAATCTACATTTGATGAAATATCAAATTAGGATTTACATGTATTTTAAATTTTGAATCGATATCAAAAAACGTAGCAGTGCAATAGTCCGTTTCTCTATGCATCTACGTAAACACTCCAAAGGTCACAATCCCAACGAATTGACCCCAATCTTTTTGTATCCACTTCGTCTATGATCAAAATAAAAGCATAAATAAATTCATTACGGATTTACCGGTAACTCAGTTTAAATAAACATTTTTCTTAGTAAAAACTTAGTAGAGTATATTGTTACATTATTTTTTCCATAGTTTTTAGGTGAAAATATTAAGAGTTATATTTGGGTAACGTAATTCACAATGAATAATAAACGAAAAACCCTCTGTAGGACCAGTGTTACGAACACGGACAAATGCACTGTATGGTGGAATGGGAATGGGTAGAGGCAACTCACCTTCACTTTATGTTGTCTGATTGGTAGTGTCTTGGAGCAGTCCTCTTCATTAACACACGCACACGAATAAGAGAGACTGGACCTCTTCCGGGTGAAAGTGCACGGAACTTTACCTCACTTCTGGCTCTACCGAGTCAGCATACGACTAACTAAAATAGGCAGTGCTAAAAAAACCGCGCCAACGAGAAAAACAATAGGCCTAGAGTGGTCCAGGCAGGTTCTTGTATCCTCCAAGAGTGAGGGTAGGTGGCAAGGGTTAGGAAAATATAAGTAAAAAACAGCAAACAGTCTTAACCTCAATATTAGGAAAATATACAAACACACAACATAACGTTTTTCGCCTTCTTCAAAAACGCAAAACAAAGAATAACAAAAACAAAACAGTATAATACATAACGATCAAATCATAAACAAAAACACTTCAATTTCAAGGCATAAAGAACCTAGATAAAAGGAGCACAATCCAAAGATCTAAGATAATCAATGAATATCTTAAAAAATGAAAAATATACAAACAATTTGGGTTACCCACGTCATGAAGATGAATATTGTCACAACGAACATTGTGTGTCACGTGTTGATATAATAAGATGGTTAAATTATAGACTATTAATAATAATAATAATGGCATGTGTGGGCTATGTCAATCTGTAGCATAGTGTGTGGGAAATTAGCCATTCCCTAGTACTAATGTACCGTTACCTAGGTGACGCCCGAATGTACTAATCGTACATCCTTTCCGTGGAGACACTTTCCACGTCCCGATGAGATGACGTGATGTTGATAGTGAAACTAACCCTGGTGATCATGGACATTATTCTCCTTTCGAAAAAAAACAACAACCTCCTGACACTAGCCGGGAATCAAGCCCAGGAAATATAGGTAAGCAGCCAGGGGATCTAATCACTATACTACATTCATCTTCGTGGTAAAGTGATCAGTGGGGACCCGGGTTAGATTCCCACTTGCTATTTTGGCTATTTTTCTCTAAAAGGGAATCATCTCAACGGTCGCAAGGGGTTGGTAAATTAGGTTTAAAACTCCCAACTCCATATTTGCTATCATCACATCCTCTCATTGCCGGTACATGTAGACAACCTCCATAGAGGTACCCTGGGCAATGCTCTATGCCAGGGCTTCTCAGCCTATTTTCATCTGCAACCCCTTTGAACCAGACACATTTTTTCACGATCCTTCACTCAATGTCATAAATGCAATTGGTATTAGCAATGTATATTGTCGATTTACCGGTTTGTACGCGTACTTTTTTTTTTTGCGTGAGCCCCGTTTGATGGAACTTTGTTTTGCGCAAACAAAAATGTGTGTGTATAGTATATTGATATGAAAGATATAAGTAAGAAAATGCAAAATAAAATAATTATTTCAATTAATTTGTAATATCAAATTTGAATATAACAAAGAATGTTTTACTGACGGCTGACAAAAGATAAGCGTATGTCTACCTTTAATGGGATGGCTGTGATTGCTTATTCTGACACAATAACTCGAATCGTGGCTTAATATTTTCGCTGCTGGTCTTATAGCGATCTTGATGTTCTTAAGACTTGCCGTCATTGTCGAAAATGCCAATTCGCACAAATAGGTGGCAACAAATGGCATCGCTAATTCAGACAGTATTGGAAATTCTGCTTTAAAACCAAGCCAAAAAGTGTTGAAGTGTTTCCTTGAAAATTCAAGTTTGAGGTTTGAATCACATGAAATTTCTGCAAATTATTCTCGGGCTTTCAAAGAGAGATGCTTCACATTTCCCATCTCCACAATAAAATGGCTTTGAATCCAATCTAATTGATTATTGTCTATTTCCGGTAGCAACTGTTTATGAATATTGTTTTTCAAGCATACCAAATGATCAATTAGTATCTGCTTAGTCAAGTCAAAACTAGGCATATTATCAACAATAAAATCATATGTATATTGAAACATTTCAAATGAGTCATTTTATACTTAATTCTTCCAAATGTTAAATTTGTTCATGAAAGCCTGAATTTTATCTTTCAGTGTAAACATATTTGTGCTCCCCCCCTTGGCGAGACATATTAAGTTCGTTGAGTTTCTCAAATAAATCTGACAGATAGTATATTTTGCACAGCCAATTTTCATTGTAAAAGAAATTGACATATTTAAAGTTATTTTCAAACAGAAATAATATTTAATTTTTTTCTCACTAATAGCCGTCTTAATACTCGTCCTTTTGACAGCCATTGCACTTCTTTATGCAGTAAAAGTGTTCTGTAATTGGATTCCATTTCGTCACATAAATTTGTAAAGAGGCGATTATTTAGGGCACGACATTCAATAAAATTGATAACCTCAACCGCATCTTGTAGTACAGCATTCAGATCTGTAGAAATTTTCTTGGCCACTAATGCCTCTCGATGAATCATGCAGTGAGTGAAAGTAGTAGGCCTATCACTTGCAGATTTAAAAATTACCTGAAATCCAGATATTCTTCCTGTCATTGCCGCTGCACCGTCGGTACAACATACTCTAACACAGTTATTCCAATCTAACCCTATTTCCTTAAAAAATGCACTCAATTTTAGAAAAATTACCTCACCAGTTGTACGTCCATAACGACCGACAAAATGTTAAATTTTCGTGGACAATGTTACCGTAACAATATCTGACATATGCCAATAGCTGTGCGACGTTTGTAATGTCAGTCAATTCATCCACCTGAATTGCAAATTTCGAACTTTAATTCTTTCAATAAGTTGCTCACACTGCTGAGTGCTAATTTCCAAAATTCGTCTACCCACAGTATCACGTGACAATGGAGTTTTTTAATTCGTCTGAATATTTCTGCAAGTGAATAATTTCATTCATTCTAATTACCACTGGCAACACAAGATTTTCGGCAATGGTGTATGGGTTCTTAGCATTTGCAATTAAGTAAGAGGCTTCATAATATGCTCTTAAGTAATTTTTATCGACCAGTACATGAGTTTCAAGAGATTGTTTTTTTTATGATTCTAATGGCCTTTAGAAAAACTGTACAGACTTATTGTAATAGGAAGCATGCTTTATGTGTGGATGTCTTTTTAATTTTTCAGGTGTGGGACTTTCACTCGCCAAGCATTCATTACAAATCAATCAGATAGGCCTGTCTTCAATACTTGTGGAAATAAAAGTAAATCCATATTGCAAAAATATGTCATATTATTTCCTCTTTTTTGCGCGAGAATGAGAAATATCTTCAGTTTTATATATTCGCACATGCTTGTTAGTGCGGGATGAACCAGGTTCAGCAGAATCTATAGCTTCAGTATTATCTGCTGTCCTAGTCTTTGGCCAATTTAACCATTTATTCATGGGTAAGATAATTTCGATTTTATTACAATATGTCTTTCAAATGATGGCAGCCAATAACTGGTAACAGTTAATTATTTGCGCATTTAGTACATCTTTGTACACCGGAGATACTATAAGAACAACTAAACAACTAACACTGTACAAGCAAAATTGAAAAACTTAACAATTGAATACTGTGCAACTAACACTGTACAACTAACACTGAACAGTGAACAACTATCAAGAGCTCCGAACACGATGGATCACAAACAAATAAGGCCTTCCGCACCGGGCGAAACTATTTAGTGACATGAGTTGGTGAACTTGTGGGAACTCAACTGGTTAGTACTGATGATGAAGTTTGAAATCTACCTGGTAGTATTTCTATATTTCTCTGTCTCACTTTCAAGGTACAAGCCGTCAAGAATGAGTCACAAAAGAACGTAGACACTGTCATGTTGAGACAACAGTGCAGCCTAAAGTCACAACAAGCAATGTCGCCACTGTGGTTGAAAATGAAGGATACGATTAGCTACATATTATTTATGATTGTTTTTTTATAAATGGTCTGTGGCCCTGAATAATATTTACGCGACCCCTAGGTTGAGAAACCTTGCTCCATGCCACTAGAGCGTCGAATAGTCTACATGCAGACCGAAATGAATCTCATGCCCCTCCCGATCAGTAATGCCATACTAAAAAAAATTACTATAGGTACCACGAGGCTGTATATGGTTCAAAGGATGTACTGTACGTTAAATACACCCGATAAAAACAACGCGACTGAATGAAACGTTTATAGTTGAGCCTAGTTATAGCGCAACGTATCCTTTATACCGGTAAGGCGTGTCATCTACTTGCCAGGCGTTTGTCGACTCAAAACTTGTATTCCTCCCGATATTATTGTCGCGTGGTCTAACACTCTAACGCGTCATTGAGGTTTTGGACTGAATTGCCAGAGACGAGGATATTGGGGGTAAAAATCCAGGTAGAGTGTACTTATACTGGTTCCCAACTATCTCTCCAAGGAGATGCGAATACATTACTTCGAGAATTCTTACTACCTTCCTTATTTTTTTCCACTAGCTCAATTGATTTATGTGTGTAAACCTAACGGGTAAAAGGACGCGTTTAAAAGACAAATCTAGTTATTTCAGGCAATAAGTGCATTTAAAAGATAGCTTCGAATAGCTCGCATATGACTTATTACTAGGTCACGCGAAGATTAATCAACAGGGACCCCAATGGGATTCAAATTAGAAAATTTCTCCCTAAGATTTTTGGGCAGAGATCTCGGTTGTAAATAAAACTCTCAATCCATTTAGAGAATATGGGAATAACGAATAATACTTTATATTATGAAAACGCTAGTTAGGTGAACGGTAGATTTCCTATACACTGGTAAGTGTCCAATAATTACAAAATTTACTAGAGCTATTTTAATATATTCATAGGTCAAATAACTTTCGCAACTATCCCCTTTCAAATAATATCAATGATGATAAAATAATAACACGAATATATTTATAATACTCATATATATTATATAGCTCCTGACCCGTAATTAACATTTAAATAAACTAAACATGTATGTTTAATCATTTATTCTCTCTTGCCTGCATCCATGGGTACACAGACTGAGGCGTCGGTCTCATAAGGTCTGGTTTACCGATGACGGGGAAGTTGAGATCCGGATCACGGGCTACTTCCCTTAAATTGTTGTACACCCACTCAGATAAGGGTACATTTTATAGAATATCTTATTCCCCTCATTCGTAGACTAGTATTGGGAATATTCCCATAGTCCAGACGAGTATTAAGAATCGTAAAATAGTTTCTTATAACTATTGATAAATTAAATTAGTTTGATTTTATTGTAACTTTTGCTTTTTGAATATAAAAATATCTGCGCTCTTTATTCAGCTTATTATCACTTTGCTTTTTTATTTTCATTACTAGCCCGTTTATTTTTATTTGTAACAAATTAATCAGAAATAACTTCTACCACAGTAATTAAACATTTTGATAAAAAATTTAAAAAAATTAAGGGAACAATTTATAGAAATGTGCTTCCAAGGGGTAAGCAATCGAAAAATGGTTGGGAAGTGCTGGCCTAGACCTCACTCTCGTGTTGGACTGACCTGCTGATGATGGGAAGGATTGGGGTTGTAATCCCAGTCGGGCCTACTGAGGATGGTGTTTCCTAAAAGTGTTCTAACTATCCCTCTACGGAAATGTGTGTAATTTCCTTAATCTTATCACATTAGAGTAATTATCATATATTTGTATAACCTGAACACGTGGTAAGAGGAGGTGATTAAAAAAAGAATCAGTGAACACACTTTTTTTTACCCATGTCTTACTGTACGTCCGAGCTACACGCATTTAATTACAATAGGTTAGGAAAGAGGAAGGTACAATTTATAAGGAATGTATATACATTTTCCGGTGAATGGGGTGGATATAGGAAGACCATCTAGGAAAAATCAACCTCAGTACACCCGTCCGGAATTCAGTCCCTGAGCTCCTCGTCACCATAAAAACCAGATTAGATGAACTTGACATTTAGTCCGCGTGCTCAACAATGCTTGTCACACGGAAATAAAAATGGATCTACTTTAAAACAACGTTACTGTCATTGCTTGGATAATACAATAATGCATTAGAGCAACTTTAAACTGTTTTAGTATTTTAAAATAGTTTTATTATTATTTGTAAAACTGTGCCTTAAACAAACTGAAATATATAACTAAGAGGGTAGTTTACTTTTACATATTTACAATCACTTAACGCACTGAATGTATTAATTTAATCGTTTCCAAACTTTTCATAATATAGATACTTTCATAAATACCTAATCCCACCGTTCCCTTACTGAGTAGGCAAGAAACTGTGCATATACAGTAGCCCCGTGGCTTTTTTGGTGCTGACTGACAGCTCACAGCTGACTTCTGACAGTCAACATTTAGGTATATACCTAAATTTTGATTGTCAGAAGTGACAGCTGCTCAACACATGTTTTTTCAGATCATATGGTTCGGCGTAGGGGTTCATAATATGGTCTGGTAACTTTTTAAAGCTGTCAGTCAGCACCAAAGAAGCCATGGGGCTACTGTAGCTCAAAAAACAACTCCTTACGTAATTCATCCTCACTAACTTTCTCCACACGTCTTTTATTCTTAAAACTCTTAATGTCTATTGAATATTCAAACTATTTTTATTGGACTATCCTGGTAAATGAACCCACGTGTATACCTAGCTAAAAAATTAAGTCCTACGGGCAGAATTTTTATAAATGTTTATTTTATTATTTTCAGTATTCGAACATGGGCTGAAGAATTTGGCGAAGAACTTTGGAATCTAGGCAAGGTTGTGACAAAATCTACAGAAATAAAGAAAGCAAGTATAGTAACTAATTGTTAATTGCCAGTTATTCATAAAGTAGCCTCTCTAACTGCAAACTATAGAGAAACATGCCTTGACACACTAATAAAATAATATAAAAATATCATTATTTACTATGTTTATATCAAATATGTCGATCCGAAATCATATTATCTTCAAGATGATACCATTTTATATTAAGTAGTTACATTTTAGTTTTTATGATTCTATATGTACAAATAAATGTAGAATATTTTACTAACAACAAACTAATCAAACTTGTTCACTCACACACAACTTAAATTTAAATTAATTGGTTTAGTGTTATTTTCATTAATCCCACTAATTTGTAAACAACGTTGTTTCTAATTAAAGTTTTACTAAAAAAATATCACATGATCAATAAACTGAACGGAAAAATCGCAATTCTCCAAGAAAAACTGTAAACAGGTAGTGAGGAGAAACTTTAAAATGTTGTCTGATAAGCCTCGAAATGACAGGAAATTTTATAACATAAGTTTTTTAGATAATATAATTTAATCTAAACCGAAAACCACCCTTGGTACATCTGGATGGGATTTGTACCCTGATCTTCCTGCCACCGCGAAGCCAGACTAAACGAGTTTAACGAATTTTTTCAAGTAGCCCACCGTTGCGGGTCATGTTTGTCAAACTATATTAAAGTTCATTACTAAAATAATCCTAAATTATTGATATGGGGATTAGAAAAACAATGTTTATGGTCATGATGTTACATCTTAAGTCAGTATGCAAGTCATGTGCCATGTTGTTAAAATAAATAGCAGTCAAATGATTGTGTATTGTTAAGGGCGTGCGAAGTACACTTTTTCAAGTCAAACCGAATACATGAAATATTCTCGAAGTCGAATCGGGGTACGAATATATTTTTTGTTAGGCGTTTTATGTTTCAAAGATTATTATGTTATAGTTATTTATATAAATGTATGCACTAAATTAACTCTTAAAATGCTTTATTTCATATTATTATTAATATTGATAATAATATTTCACTTTAGGCTATTAATTCAAATTATTACCACCACAAGTAATTTCTTTACGTCAGATTTTTTTTCATTCGAATATTAATATATATATTGTACATAACAGCGCATAATGGCAATTAATGGACATAAGTAATTATTTTAACTGCTAATAAATATATATATATATGTATATATATATATATATCTTTGATTGGCGAAGATTGGTAATTTGTCAAAGCAGGAATTTTTCTAAAGTCGATTTTTTTCTAAGCCAAGTTATAGTTATTGAAGCTTTACATGCTATATTACGTTAGGAACTCAAATTTAATTATTACACCTACAAAAGTACGACACCTATTCCATCTCATTACACTCTATCTCTTTCAGGTCCATTCTAATATTATTCTCTCAGCTACGTCTAAGTCTTCCCAATGGTCTCTTCCCATTGGGTTTACCAGTCAGTCCTCTGAACAATGTCCTAGAATCTCCCATTCACGCTGCATGTCCTGCCTACCGTAAGCTACGAGATTTGATTTTCTTAAAAATGTCTTATTATGCATACTGGGTATGTAACTCATCATTAGGTAACCTCCTCCACTCCCCAGGATCGTCATCCCTTTTTGGACCAATTAAATTACTAAGCACCTTGTTTTCGAGCAGCCTAAAGAAGTTTCACGCATCTCTAATAATCATTACTTTTTTTTTTCAGAACTATAAGACCCACAACACCCAAGTCCATCCCAAAGATGGCAGAGTCTTATTAGACGCCATTGTTAAGAATGTGGCGACGATGCTCAATCATAAGATGGATGCTGTCAAGGTAAGATGTATGATCCAATTTTTATAGGGTAAACCTCATCTGACCATATAAGTTACTATATATATTTTCACGTATTCATACGTCAGGCCATGTGTTATCTGCAGTTTTCGATATTGATGTGTTTTATCAATACCTATAAAATAAAATTGATATTAAAAAAATCAATCTTGATCGAAATAACAATATGTTTGCATTTTATAAAAGGCCCTTTCTACGAAAATTATAGTGTATACTATTTAATACTATCTTATTAGTAAAAGGGTAGTACGATTTTTATGGGGAGGACTGCTTAGAGGGTTTTTTCAGTCAACATTGATAACATTTGAATAGTGTAGCCTTATAGGAATGATAATATATATCAATGGTTGAAGATCCCATTTCTCAACGTATGAATATATCATAGTAGTTTTAATATATTTTGTAACAGTCAGAAACTAAACCACACTACAATAGAATTATACCAAAAATGACAAATGATCTACATGAAACACTTTATCTAAATACCCTGTTCATCCCTACAACATTAACCGGTAATTAATTTTGATGTTTGTTTATAGTTTCTTCTCATTAACTGAATGCTTGATTTTAAACGTGTTTTTTAAAGGCCAATACCTATTTCAGTTCGTATGCTTAGTATTACTCATGTGTTCAAATATGTACTGTACGTTACATCCACAAATTGAATTATATTTAAGAAATATGATTATTCTATACATATGATTTAAAATATGCTCTTTAGTATATTATGGTTCAGGTCACGGATGTAGTTTAATTTGCTAGCCTTAAGATATATTGTAAATGTTTTATATTATAATAATAATTTTAAATTATTTGTCTTAAGGAAATAGGTCTAGAGTAATGAATTTATAATCTACTGTACCAATACTCACCAGGAAAGAATGGAAAAGTCCAAAATAGGATAAAAACCTTCCTCACTCCACATTTTTGAGCTTGAATCACGCCCTCCCAATTCAAAGACCTATACACTACCCTTACGTTTAGCCCTATTTTCTGCATTTTACGTTAACGTGCTTGACTCTGGTTTCGTTCCCCAAATATATATATTGTGGACACAAACCCCTTAACTTAAGACAATATAATATGAGCCATTAATGGGCAAACACACTAGCCCTAAAAAGATGCCAAGTATTTCTTTGTCTTTGTGGCACGTCTTACTACCCATCCGCACATCCACATTTAACTACACTAATGGTGTAAGTGTGAGAAGTTAAACAATTGTAGAAAATGTGCCCGCGTTTTTGTGGTATGAGAATGGGAAACTATAANGTCACCTTTAGTACACTCGTCCGGGATTGGAAACCCCGACTTTATCGTCACCGATAAACCAGACCAGATGAGATAGTTGTTTAATCCTAATGCCCACCGGTGCGATCACATTTCAGTGCATCATGGCTGCAGCGGAGGACGCTGCAGAAGAGTTTGAGGTCCCACCCGGTAAACCTAAAGACGTTAACTTCACCTACTACAGCGCCAAGAGCTCCGCCACTTTCATTGACGGCGAGTTCTGGAACCACACTAAAGATGAACCCAATACGAAGTGGTACCACTCGCTGTACCTGAGCCCTGACCCTCACTTCTACGGAATCCCTGTCAATACCAGCCACAGTGTGATCCATGTGCCCACAAATGTCTATGACCACAGTAAGTGTAGCTTCTTTTATTGCGAAAATATTCGTCCTCAGGGACTGTGGGGTCCCAAATAATTTCCCTTTGTTGCTAAAATTATCGCATTACTATAGGTTGGTCAACGCTCCCGCTTCCATGTAAACGATCTGTAAGGAATGAGTTAACTCTTGCCACTTCTTTTAAGTGAGCTAAATAAGATGGTCAACGTTCGCCGTCAATTTTAACAGGGGTAAGAGGTTGATAAACGTACTTCCCCCCTTGTATGCAAGCTGTAAAAATTGATCAACATTTATATTCCCTTATAATTGAACTGGAGTGGTAGATAAATGCTTGTATTTCCTTGTAAGCCAATTATAGAAGGCGGTATATGCTTTTCGTTCCTTGTATTTAAACTATAGAGGTTGTTCAACGTTTGCCCTTAATTTAAAGACCGCTCTAGTGGTTGGTCAGTGCTCTTTATTTTAATTATATAAAAGCTGTTCAACATTTTTTCTCCCTTGTAAGTCATATACAGAAGGCGGTAATGCTTTTCTTCCCTTATAAATAATCTTTGGAGGATAGCCAGTGCCTCTCTTCCCTTGTTATCTAATTATAGAGGTATGGAGACGCCTGCTATATCATTCAGCTCAGCTTTATAAGATGTACAATTATTTCTCTCTCTTTTAACTGAGCTATAAAGGTTGGTTAATGCTTTATCTCCTTTGTAAGAGAGCTGTTGAGGTGTCATTGCTTTTCTTCCCTTGTAGAGGAGAGAGAGAAAGAGAGAGATGCTGGTTGACGCTTTTTCCCTTCTATAAGCTAGCTATCAAGTTTGGTCAACGCATGAATTCCCTTGTATATCCCAATTTTCTTACGAAAAACCCTCTTAAAGGCATTTTCCCCTATTGTAGGTTAATTGTAGGAAAAAGATCCTTACAGATAGTTCTCTGCAATAAAATAAGGCTATAAGGAAGCTCTAGAAGCTAGTCAAAGCATAATATGTTCTCTTATAAGCAAGTTGGAGACAAGCTATTAAAGCAATGTTCCAAAATATTGTACACTATTTGAAATAGGTTTTCAATGATTGGAAGAGAATTCAGCTGCGAAGAGTTGTATTTCAATTTAGTTTTAAAAAATCATCGGTTACAAATGCCAAGCTAAAGCTTTTAACGCTTCATAAAGTTTAGGAATGATCTAAACAGCCACGTGACTGTCGTGTTGCAGGTGTCGAAGCGTTACCTTCCATCATGTGGTCCGAGGCACTGGACGAGGTATTCGTGCAGAACTACAATAGCGACCCTGCTCTATCCTGGCAGTATTTCGGGACTCACGCCGGGGTGATGCGTGGTTTCCCAGGTGAGATACGACCTTCGGGGGTTTTACCACGTGGTTCACTCGATTAGGGTTCATTTTACACTTGTATGTTTAACACAAAGGATATTAAGACAACTTGGAAAGGTATGTACGAGGATCTTCACAACTGTGCTTGCACCCCCCTCCCTCCAAAGATAAGGTTGATTTGTTTTTGCGCACGGATTTGTAGCATGAAGTTTCCTCTTCACGTTAGTATGCCTAAAACAGAGATATGTATATATAGAGCGAGTCTGTTTATATGTATTTGAAACGGATGAGGATGTCGGCACGTTTGGATCAAATATAATTTATTCAAATTGAAAATTTACGTGGTCTTACGTCAACATGAATGTATGCATCATTGCAGGAAGAGTTCGGAGACTCTAAATGGATCGAAGAACAATTTCACGTCAGTCCCAAAGGGTTAGTGAAGATAAAACTAGTATTGAAGATTGAAGACGAAATACGCGTGGGAAGATTGAGAACATCGACAAACAACATTTTGGTGTCAATAATCATCACAATTTCGGAGGAGGACCACCTATGACATACGAGGAGATGGCTTGGGAATCCGGGATACCAAAATATTCAGTCCACCCAATTTTAACGGAGGTATTACAATAAAGAGAGGTCACCGCACGGTTGGTTCCGCATTTTCTGTCAGTTGAGCAGTGATAAATACTGAAATAAATAGCGAAGCGGATACTTGCATGCTACCAACATGAGGGGGACGGGTTCCTTAAATGTATTCTGACTATCAATGAAACATGTAAGCATGTTTTTCAACCAGAACTGTAGTCACAGTCAGCCGAATCAGGAAACATCCATATTCCATCGTCACCACATCACGCTAGATGCCATAGTCAGCAGTGAAACAAATTGCTATAATGGCGTTACGAAGATGTGGTTACATCTGATCAGGTGTCAACTGGTCAAAAGTAGCTCACAAGTACTATGCAAACCTTCTACGTGAAAATTTCATCCATAAATTTGAGAGAGAAGGCTTAAATTGATGGATGCTGGCGTGTTAATCTTGCACGACAAGGCGCAGTACCACGAGTGGAGTTTTGTACATGGTTTCAACACATGTTTGGTCGTGATCATCACTTTTATAACAATGTGAAAAGCTCCACTAGGGGTGGGAAGTCAGCGTAAGCAAGAGCTTGTACTTTTTGAAGGTGGTACAGGTGAATCAGTTCCCGTAAAATTTCCCAAACATTTCGATGTATCAGGATATTGCTTCCACTTTCCATCAGGTGTTATCACCAGAATATTCATCTATAAGAGGGAGAACACGAGCCTTTAAAGTCACGGTTCACGTTTAGCGGGGTCGAATGCCCGCTCCGTTTAGCGAATGAGCCACTCACTATTTCTCAGCTACTCGTCTATTCTCTTAAACGTTTTCATATTTGGCAGATGACGATTCGCAAAGTGTTCCGCGTAAATACGTCTCGCTGTCACCACATTTCACTCGTAAAGTCCGTACATTAGATGCATGTCTGCCATTTCACGATTGTAATAAGTCTCCATAATCACAGTGCCTTGGAATAGACACACTGGACTGACTTAAACTAGTAGTATCCATTGTGCTTGGTATCTGAAGTGCGTTAGACAGTGAAATGGCCCTAGTAACGTACACTTCACGTTCGTATCTACCACACTTCAGTACCACCCATCCACAACGGACATAGCTCAAGGAACGATCGAACATATGACATAATATGTTCATAAGGACTTTTGTGTTGTTTTGAGGTCTACTATCCACAGCCCAGTTACTTCCCACATAAATCGTAGCACACTGTGTATCATAAGTGAATACTGCAAATAACATTTATTAATTTTTATCACCACATCTTACTACGCGTTTGGATTAAACGCGTACGTACTAATTACGCTAGTGTTTTAGGGATGAGGAAGGTTGCATTTATAGGAAGTGTACCTACATTTGCGTGGAGAAGTGGACCACTACTTAGGAAAAACCATCCTCAGTACACCCGACTGGGAATTGACCCCTGACCTCTTCATCGGTAGTCTAGTCTATTGTGAGAGTGACGTCTTAGGACTCGGACCCAGCAGCTACTGAAGTGGGCTGCAGATAACATTAGTTGACGTTTTAATACGTGAAAGCAGAGCCAGTAACTTTTATAATTATAAGATAAGACGCTCACTATGAAAATTGAACTTTATATATTATACCTACACCCAGATACAATTTATGTAGCTAGTGTAGCGTTAAGTACTAAATGAGCTATATCAGGTTCAGTCACTTTGTCAGTATTGTTCTTATATACGGCTTTGTTTATAAAATTAACATTAAATACCTAAAATAAAACAATACAGACGTTGTTTGAATGAGTCGTCTGTTGATATGGCAGTAGGGGTCTTCAGCAGCTTAAAACTATTTAATCTAAGTGAAGAAGCTTGGGAAGGGGATTTTAATACATTTTGAGCTAACAGTTTTCTTAATATAAGTCTTGGTCACAAAATGATATTCTGGCCACTAGGTGAACATACTTTCTGTTTGACTCTCAGAGGAGTTATAGCGATATACGGTGTTGGACACTTTGTATAAGCTAAAGACTTAATTATATCGAATCCTTGCTGGTTTTACTAGGAATATTATCTTTGTAAACCCCCATTTTGAAGGTGAATTCCACAAAACTACTCTTTTCATTCCTAAGATTAGAGCCAGGGGTGTCAAAGAAACGGCCCACGGGAGTTTTTAACCCGGCCCTACCAGAGTTTAACTCGAAGTATTTGAGTGATAAATATCCCACAATCAAAATGAACGTGGATAAAATACCATCAACGCTCGGAAGGATATAGATTTGAGAACATTTTTTATCCCTTTTAAAATGTAATAAATTCTAGTTAAGAAATCAGCTTACAGATGAACATTTACAAAGCACAATGAGGATTGTTTCAAGTCAAAATATTTCTACAGGTTTTGATAATTCAGTGAGTGGAAAGCGTTGCTAGATTTGTAATAACAGTAAATGGGATAAATTAATACCTGAGATTTTGTTTTCAATAAAAAATTAATAATTTTGAACTAATTTTATTATTGCTGTCTTTGTCATAACTACTTAGTTTTTATTTTAGCAATTATTGTTTTCAATATTGTAAATTGACAGTTAAAAATTGGGTTTTTTAAATTTGCCTTTGGCGTCCACCTTAAAAGAAAATATGTTTGTAGAAATTAGTGTACTTAAGAATAAAAATTGTTTGGGGGACATAAGTAAACTGTTTTATTCTCTATAAACATTTAAAATGTATAATATAATTTAAAATAATACTATGTGCGGCCCGCAATGCCTCCTTAACGATATAGTGCGGCCCTCACACTTGTTTGAGTATGAAACCCTTGGATTAGACAGTTATCCACTTCAGTGGTTGCATGGTCTAAGGCATAATAACTCTCACAGTAGACTAGACTATCGATGTCTGGTAGATAAAGGTTCGAACCTCAGTCGGGTTTATTAAGGGTGGGTTTTACAAAATTGTTTTCCACGTTTCCTTCACGCAAACTCACTTCCTTAAAATATACTCTTCCTAGCCCCTAAAACCATTAGCGTGATTAGCACATAAGCGTATAGCCCAAACGGGTAGTAAGACGTGGTGCTATAGTAAAAAATAGAAAATAAAAATCAGACAGTTAATAACCCTAGTCTGGCGGCCGGGGTTCAATCCTCGGTTCCGGCAAAGATTTATCTGATTACCAAACCCTTCATTCACCTCTGACAAGACATCTTGTGAATGTGTAGAATGCCAGGCCTCCACCATGGTTCTGGATTCCACGTTAAACTGTAGGTCCTCCATTTCATCTCACAATCACCCTACCATTACACATTAGCGTAAGTGCATATAAACCGAACCGGTAGTAAGACGCGGTGCTAATAATAATAATAGTAATAATAACCCTAGTGCCGAACGTACCAATGAAAGTTATCCGCATGGTGTGAGGTCTGTCTTATTGGTTGTCCGCAGCGATCAGTTGGCGTCAGGACCCTGACCTGTTCGACTGCAGATCAAGAAACTGGTATATCGAGGCCACCACCTGCAGCAAAGACATGATCATCCTGATGGACATATCTGGTTCAATGAGGGGCCTCAGGCACACCATCGCTAAACTCACCGTCAGCACCCTCCTCAGCACTCTCAGCAACAACGACTTCTTCAACGTTTTCTTCTTCAACAACGAGACCCACGAGGTTGTGCCCTGCTTCAAAGATATGTTAGTGCAGGTGGGTGTGGTACGAAGGTGATAGTTCAAGAGTTATTTAGTGGAGGAGCGATGGTAGGTTTAAGTCCCGTTATGTGAGAAGGTGGGCACAATTAATAGTGATATATTGTCCTGTACTACGCAGGCAGGTCACTCACTCATGCTGAATTGTACTTGGGGTATTACTATGAAACATAGTCGTATGTCTATAGTGCAGTCTGATCGATGATAGATGCTAGTTGTACTTTTACTGCGTAGATTGGTTGTAAATTTATTCTTGGGGGAAATTATAAAGCTAATTTTAATTACAACAGCTCTTAGCTGCATAAAGATTAGCAAGCAAAGAGGAAACTGTTGTCATTCGAATGAATGTCATACTCTTGACCCTTAGGTTGTACATTTACTGATTAGTTTGGACGGTGATGCATATTGGGTTGGTAAGACTCGGAACAATACAAAATAGTTTGCTCTAAAGGCTGTTACATAAATGTATTTTTGGTGTTAAGCAAGATAAGCATTTATTTCAGCCATTCGAATAAAGGCTATGGAATCAAGATTGAGATGAATTAATATAAATGCACCTGGTCATATATGAAGCCCGTTCTCCAGGACAAATTCAGGTGCATCATATGGGAATTTAAATCTCTCCATTAGGTATCTTAATTGGGACTCTCTTACCTAGGTTTATTTTGTAAGCAACTTTCATTGGAAATCTCTAACTCGTGTTTATGTTGAAGTAACGTTCAATGGGAATCTCTTAATCGTGTTGATGTTGTAAGCAACCTTCAATAAGAATATCTTAATCGTGTTTATGTTGTAAGCAACCTTCAATAATAATCTCTTAATCTTGCTTATGTTGTAAGTAACCTTCAATAAGAATCTCTTAATCTGGCTTATGTTGTAAGCAACCTTCAATAAGAATCTCTTAATCTGGCTTATGTTGTAAGCAACCTTCAATAAGAATCTCTTAATCTTGCTTATGTTGTAAGTAACCTTCAATAAGAATCTCATAATCTGGCTTATGTTGTAAGCAACCTTCAATAAGAATCTCTTAATCGTGTTGATGTTGTAAGCAACCTTCAATAAGAATCTCTTAATCTGGCTTATGTTGTAAGCAACCTTCAATAAGAATCTCTTAATCGTGTTTATGTTGTAAGTAACCTTAATTGAATATCCTTAAGTGTGTTTATGTTGTAATTAAATTATTTTTCAAGCCGATTTTAATTCCCTTTGTTCGCAGGCAACTTTAGAGAATGTCAACTTGTTTAAGGAAGGGATCACGAAACAGTTACCTTTGAGTACCACCAACTTCACAACTGTGATGGTTACTGCTTTTGAACTACTGGAACGAGTAAGTGCGATTATGAATTTCTTACTTTTAAAATATCATAAAGTAAAGAAACTAAAATGTAATAAAGATAAGTATCGATATAATATGGTTTTTACAATTAAAATAGGAGCACATTTTACACTTTACACTGCTACCAGCGGATAAAGGATTCACCTATTATATGAACATTGCTTGTTACAGCTCAATACCTTAGAGTTTATTCAATTGGAACTATCAAGGAAAGAATATAAAACGGGCAATACAACTTTATAAAAAAAAGAAACCAAACAACAAATGATAAAAAAATTATAGGATTCATAAATAAGATTATACAAGGTGTTTTTTGTGTTTTGAAGTGTACAACTATCAAAATATATTCAAATAATTGTTTAAAAAAATAAAAAAGTAGATTTAATTTTGATTATGAATAAAGGTTTTAAATAGTGAATCTACAATATATGTTACACTCCAATATAAGGTATCCGCCCATTTAATTAATTGGGCACATTCCTGTTCATTGTGTGAACTGGTTTTTTGCTTGACCATTTCACGATCTAGTCAAAAATTGCATTAACTCATGTTAATTTCATGATTTGGAACTTATTGTACTATCTTCTACAAGCTCAAGGGAAATTCGTTTTTAAGATTATACTCGTATATTAAACTAACCCAACCTAGCATGGCATAACCTTTCATTCTAAAACGATCAAAAGTTAAATTAACTTTAAAGACCAAACCTGTTGTTAGCTTGTTCGTTTCATGGACTGGGCAAAAACTGGCTCACTTCATTAACTTTGTAACGATTGGAACTACCCAGTTAATGAAATAGCCAGTTCACGAACTGGGAAAATTCACGAATGGGGTGTAACATATAATATAAGTAAACCAACACTGGCGGACACGCGCGAACTAAATGACAAGTTCATCTAGGTTTTTTTGTGTGCCAATGACAAGGAGAGGCCAGGAATTAAATCCCGGACGGGGACACTAAGGGTAGTTTTTCAGAAATAGAAATGCTGGTACGTTTCCTTTAGATTAATTTACATATATAATGTTCAACGCCTCACCAACCACTTTAGCTATTCGACATTAATTACACTAAATGATTGGAATTAGAACGGTAAAATGTAAAGGGAATGCTATGGAACTATTCTTAATAATGTGTGGTAGTAAAAATTTATATTTTTTATTTTTATAGGTTAATCTTTATGTTCTTCAACTATCTAACATTTCACTGACATTTTAATTTTAATATTTATATGTACATCATTCTTGAACTGTAATACGTCATTGGTTGTTGAATTAATTATATAAATTTAGTTTGTATGCAAGTATTTTGTAGGCATCACCCCCATATAAAATGTTGAAATAAAAATCATATGGCATACACTCAGCGATCAGACAAGAAGCTCGCTTTCCCAAGACCTCTGGCTTTCACCATCAGTTCTTATTGGATCCGTAGACTGAACACTATACCAATGACTCTCACATATCTCTCTTGAAGTGAGAATAAATACTTACTTCATTGATACGCCAATAGCTTTGCATAAACCACACAAATTACTTGGGCAATAGGGCACAGCACTCAAATAATAATGGCACAAATCAATTTTAAGATGGATTATAATTATTTCAGTATCATAAAACAAGAAAAATAATCACCAACCCTACCCATGGAATGCCTTACTAATTTATAACCTAAACGTGTATTTAGAAACATAAAACAATACTTTAAATAAAATTAAATATTTAAATTCACCATTTTAAATTTAATACGGTACAACAAAATTAAAATATTTGAATTAATTTAAAAATAGTTTTATCTGGAGACTCCCAGTAATAAAAGGAATTCAACAGAAAAGATTATTCTCATAAGGATGCATTCACTACAATCTATTGATGCTGTTGACAGATTTATGTCTTTAGTATTAATATAATTTTTATACTTTACTAAAATAAAATATCTTTTGTGGTTATGTTCTAGGATCTCTCCATTAATATTTGTACATCCATTAATGTTTACAGCCTGTGGTCAAGATCAGTATTTATTAACGTCATATATTTTCCACTACTGGCTTGCTAGGTCTGTCGTAACTTTATATGCATTATAATCTATCTAAGACTAGGACAGGCACAACATCCAGTCTCCGACCGTTAATTCATCAATGTGATAGGGTAAACTCACATTTCACCAATGATACATTTTTCTATTCAAATACGTTTGGAAAGTTATAATATTGTTGTTACTTACTTAATATATGGAATTCGGAAGTTAATTACACCACAAACCAATTTACCATGTTTGACATTTATGTTGCGGAAACAAGGTTAATAACTTTAAATATTTAGGAATAACTTTAACTAGTATTAACTATACTAGAGTGGAAATTAGGAAAATAATAAGTTGAGAAATGCATGATATTACTTAGTAAGTAAATTGTCATCTTACCTGTTTTCAATGAATGTAAAACTCAAAATATACAAAAAATAGTTTTATTTTATCGGATTATTATCGGCATGAAGCGTGGTCTCTTACCTTACATTACGAAGACAAATTTAGGGTGCTCTAAAACAAGGTGCTTAAGAGGATATTTGGTCTAAAAAGGGGTGAGGCTAGTGGGGAGTGAGAAAGTTACATATTGATGAATTACAAACTCTGTACTCATCACAAGACATTTTTAGTATAATCAAGGCTCGTATATTACGGTGGACAGGACATGCAGCGCGATTGGAAGAACCTAGAATAGTGTTCAGGGTACTGACTGGTAAACCCAATGGTGAAGATACCGTTGGGATGGCCTAGATGCAGGTGGGGGTGTAACATAAGAATGGATCTTAAAAAGATAGGGTGTAACGAGGTGGACTGGATAGAACTAGTTAAAGTAAGTGGAGTACTTTTGTAAGTTCAGTAATGAACTTTCGAGTTCATAATGCCATAAAGTAAGTAATACAGTGGGTTTTTTTTTCAAATCTACAGGTAGAAAAAATATCGGTTGTAGTGGGTGACAATACCAGTATTTACATGCAATGTACTTTGGGTCGGCGATGTCAAATGGCGGCACTACGATTCGTTAATGTTGGTGCTGTATGAACCTGGGGGGTAGGCAACACATGTATCAGTCAAAATGCCACTGAGCCTTCATTATAAAGGCAACCACCATATCTGTGCAGAAGATTGATAAGTTGCCTACCCCCCAGGTGCAAACAGTGCCAACATTGACGTCTCGTAGCGCTGCCATTTGGCGTCGTCGACCCCAAGCTCAATGAGTAGAAATAGTTGGCTTGCTATCCCCTACATCCTGTACAATATTTTACATGGATATCTGAAGTGTGTGTTTGTGCGTGATTCTTGTCAACAATATATTCCATGAGCTCAACGCAATCAGTTGGCCATCTCGAGGGAGGTATTATATATCCTCCGACTTGTTTGTTTGTAGTACCGCATCATGCGTGGTTGCAACGACTCCGAGGGTGTCCAGTGCAATCAGGCTATCATGTTGGTTACTGATGGTCTCCCTGGGAACCTCACCGAGTTGTTTGAGAGGTACAACTGGAAGAACAACAACACCGTCATCCCTGTCCGCGTCTTCACCTTCTTGGTTGGCAGGGAAGTCACCAAAGTCAGGGAGATCCAGTGGACGGCGTGTTTGAATAGAGGTTCGCCACGTTTTCCGTCACGGTATACAAGTGCAGTAGGTACAGTCTATCCAGCGTAGGAATGGTGGTAACTGACAGCTAGCAAAAGTTACCAGATATACTCTCATGTAAATCATTCGCCAAACCATATGATCTGCAAGACCATGTGTCACTTTTGGTAGTCAACAATTTCTCTACATAAAATTGTTTTTAATTATTTTTTCTTATAATCATAATTTCATGATTGAAATACTAAATTATGAAAATAACAGTTTAGAGGCTTCTTTTTTGTAGTTTTTTAGCACCTTGTCTTACTATCCGTTTGGATTATACGCCTATGCACTAACTACACTAATGTATTATGTATTAGGAAGGTTGAATTTAGAGGAAGTGTACCCGCATTTATTTGGCGGGTGAGTGGAAAACCATTTATGAAACACCAGTCAGTACACCCGGCTGGGATCAAACACCGATCCCCCGTCTTCCGCCATCTAGTATATTGCGAGAGTATCACCTTAGACCATGCGGCCACCAAAGCGGATGTCTGTAGTACACTTAAAAATTACTACAAATAACAGATTCTAAAATACTTCGTTCTCTTCATAAATTAAGATGGAGAAACAGAAAAAATTAGGGGGATTTATGACGTCATACAAACCGTATTCGACTGTGATTACGCGCATGTGCTAACAAAATAAAAAGATTTATTTAAAAAAATATTTGTATTGATTTTTCTCTATGTTATAAATATAACATTATACCATAATTATATCCCCACATTATATCATTATTGTGTCCTCACATCATACCATTATTGGTTCCTCACATCATACCATTATTGTGTCCTCACATCATACCATTATTGTGTCCTCAAATCATACCATTATTGTGTCCTCACATCATACCATTATTGGTTCCTCAAATCATACCATTATTGTATCCTCACATCATACCATTATTGGTTCCTCACATCATACCAATGTTGTATCCTCACATCATATCATTATTGTGTCCTCACATCATATCATTATTGTGTCCTCACATCATACCAATGTTGTATCCTCACATCATACCATTATTGTGTCCTCACATCATAACATTGTTGTGTCCTCACATCATACCATTATTGTGTCCTCACATCATACCATTGTTGTGTCCTCACATCATACCATTATTGTATCCTCACATCATACCATTATTGTGTCCTCACATCATACCATTGTTGTGTCCTCACATCATACCAATGTTGTATCCTCACATCATACCATTATTGTGTCCTCACATCACACCATTATTGTGTCCTCACATCATACCATTGTTGTGTCCTCACATCATACCATTATTGTGTCCTCACATCATACCATTGTTGTGTCCTCACATCATATCATTATTGTGTCCTCACATCATACCATTATTGGTTCCTCACATCATACCATTATTGTGTCCTCACATCATACCATTATTGGTTCCTCACATCATACCATGTTGCGTCAGGTTACTACGTGCACATCCACTACATGTATGAGGCGAAGGAGCAGACCTTGAAGTACATCGACGTGATCGCTCGCCCTCTCGTCCTTCAGGGCACCGTGCATCCCATCAGCTGGACGCACGCGTACGCCGACACTACCGTGAGTTGTCCTGACAAGGGATTCCCTACTCTCACATGTCCTTCTCTAATTACTTACTATTCTGACCGGCAAGTGACGTATTTGACTCAGACGGACAGAGTTCCAGCTTCATTTAAGTGTGGGATTTCTTACCACTATGCATCTTTCTTTACTCTGTGATGACATATTTATGTAGATTTAAATAATTCAACGTATATCCTGTTCTTTTAGCTTACATAACTTTAAGTTGATGCTAGTAATTACTTTATTAAATAGAAATGAGTAAGCTTCAAGTTCCTGTGATGGTCTTAGAAACTATATCTAGTTCAAGGGAACAAAATGACGTTAATATTAAGGAGATGCACTAGAATTTATCTGGAGAAATGATAGGAAATTACATTCCGGATGTATGCTCTTAGCACACATGGCTAGAGATGAACCCCAGCCTCCTTGATCATATTATGCTTCCACTTTCTATACGGTTATAATAAATGTATAAAAAATAATTAATTAAAAACAGTTTTTCAAGCCAATAGCGGTTAATAGACTGTTGCCGGTATAAGCCCATTTTGACAATACTGTACTTGCAAAGTGTATCATCTCAATTCTTATCATTCATGTCAGTGGTAAGTCATTAGATATACACGTGTTTTACTATCTTCTTTGTAATAGTCAAGTGTGTATGATAGGTTATATGCAGGGCGCGGATTTTAATGGCATGTCTTATTATTATTATTAGCACCGCGTCTTACTACCCGTTCGGGTTATACGCACTTACGCTAATGTGTAATGGTAGGGTGATTGTGAGATGAAATGGAGGACCTACAGTTTAACGTGGAATCCGAACCACGGTGGAGACCTGGAATGGCATTTCATATTATGCTTAGTTAATAGGACAATACTCATTTTACAGAAACTTTTTTTAAAAAGTTGTATACATGTATTTAATAAGTGATCGTTTTGAAATTTTTATTCATTTTGGATCTTTAGTTCATTTTATATAATAATAATAATATTTAGTACCGCGTCTTACTACCCGTTCGGGTTATACGCTTTAAGTACTAATTAATCTAATGTATTAGGAATTGGGGAGGTTTAATTAGAGGAAGTGAACCCGCATTTGCGTGGAGGGAGAGTGGAAAACCATTTAGGAAAAACCACCCCCAGTTCACCCGACCGAGATTCGAACTTCGACATTTTATAGTCATTGTTTGGTAATGTTCAGGCGTTTATGTCGAATACAAGCCTAAATATTAATATTACTGAATTTTTGTGTAAACATTCAGACTAGCTTAAACATTTGATTTTTTTCCCCTCATGACTTTTGGACTAGAATATAATGTAGGTTTCAAATGAACTTTGTACACCCTTTACTTGCGTGGTTGGAAAATCCACCTTCCTATTAAACTGGAGTGAGGGCGAAATGAGCGGTCGCTGTTTCTTCCAAAGCATAGGCTTGTAAAATCAATGTTTATATTAACTGAAACTCAAGTTTGGATGCTAAAGGTATTTTTAATGCGTACAAATATATTTTAGTATTCTTTTGTAAAGAGCCCACGTTTAGTTTTTATTTGATTGTGCAAGCATTCGTTACGAATTTTCGTTCACTTTTATTTTGTAAAGTTAAATTAAATTTTTAGAAGTCTTAGTGTAATTATGTTGGTAATTTTTGGACACTTTTTAGGCCATAAAAATCCTGTCTCTGGTTGTATGTGCGAGTAAACTATTTATAAATATTAATTCTTCTGAAAATGGCAGGAGTGCATGCTTTAGTTGTTGGAAATGTCATAAAAAATCAGGCAGGAGTGGATGCAGAGTTTTATTAAGAATATAGAGCACCCGGAATAGTGACAGGGTTCATATTTCCTTGAAATAGAGTGTACAGTCCAGTAATCATGCCACCGTTGCTTTGAAGTACCAGTATAAACAAAAAAACAGTTTTTCATTTTCAAGAGTTACGTTAGTTTAAAAAAAAAGACTAATCAAAATCTTGATTTGGGTCCAGAAGTATGCATAAGTAATAAATTATGATAGGTAAGTTTAATAATTCCTTAAGTGTATGTTATTCATGCTTTTAAATTTGAATTGATTTTTTAAGTGCGTCTAACAAGCGATAAAAATTGCTTTTAAACACTACTCCTAGATACTAGAGAGTGTGCGTTGCTCAATTCAAGTTCACATAAAATTTTGCAGTGGTGCATTAATTGTTATATTTTTCTGTGTTGATATTTTCATTATCATTTTGTATTAGGGCTTAAAAGTACCTAGTAGGATCCAGTAACAATACTAGCTTTTTTCTCATTGCATCTTAATGACCTTCAGAAATATAATTTCACCAATGAAGCGGAAGAAATGTGGGAAAGCACTTAGGAAAAAATGTACTTGGTACATCCGGCTGGGTTTCGAACCCCAACACCCCCATCACCATTAAATCAGACTAGACTAAGGTATTTGTGTCGGTGTGTGTAACAAATTTATTTCGGTATTAAATATGTTAAAATAACATTATTGTCTATAAACACACATTTTTTTCAGGACAATAAATAAAGGCTCAAACTAACCACTGTTGTTTTTTTAGCACTGCGTTTACTACCCGTTTGGGTTATACGCTCACTGTGCTATTAAAGTGAGGCATGAATTGGTGTGCTTCAAAATTTGCCCGGGGAAAAGATGTTTCATTGACTCACCATCATCACACTAAACCCATAGATGAGATATTTGAAGTCACTCTTTGCTAGTATTGGCACAGTAGGGTTCCAAAATTGCTCTTTTCATAGTTACCTATGAATCTAGAATATAGTCAAATTTAGTTGCTCATTTTATTGATCAAACCTTCTATATTATAATAATAAAGAACACATGAACCTCAAGCTAATACCATTATTTTTTAATACAAAGAGCAATATTTAATAATGTATGTATTTTAGTGAGGGGTATTTATGTAAGGCCCACTGTAAGCTATTGAATGAGATAAAAGTTATGCAATACCTTATCATTGGGACAGCAAACAATTTTAAAAATACATTTCATTTAACATGAATTAAAGTATTTTTGCTTTAATTTAAAACTACATTACATAATGCTACCTTTATTATTTAATTTTTTATTACTCTTAATTTGCAGTATAATTTATAGTTAACATAAATATTTTGAGCAATTTACTTTTTAACTACTTTTTATTATTTGTAACCCAATTACTTGCACAAAGTTTACAAAGAGTTTTTGATTAATTTGGCAGCTTGTTATATTACTGTTATTATTTACATGCTTGTTCTTGCATTTTGTACTAAGACATATGCCATTAATTTTAATACGTGATGCATTCAGGAACCAAACCTGGAACGGCTACACAACTATCTAATGTTACCGATTAAATCACATTTTGAAGTGTAGATTGGCGTTTCTAGAATAAAACGGTTTATAGTTCTACAGATAAGGCGCAAATTGAGTCAACGATAAATATCTAAATATTATTTTTAAAACTTACATAACTTTATCAAAATAATAATAATAATAATAAATGATTAGCACCTCATACTATTACCCGTTCGGGTTATACGCTTAAGTAATAATTACGCTAATGGGTTAGGAGTTATGAAAGATGAATATAGAGGAAGCGAACCCATATTTGCGTGAAGGTAGAGGGAAAAATCATTTGGAAAAAAAAACCAAGTTCACCCAAGTGATATTCGAACCACGATCTCCCCATCCTCGGTAGTCTATCTCAACAATAAACTAGCCCATTAGCCAACTACGTTACCTAGGCAGGTTATCAAAATAAAGTATTTAAATAAATTTATGAAGATCATCTTAAGCAATGATCACAAACATAATATGTTTTCCAAAGCAAGTTTTTCACTAATAGTAGTAATAATAATATCATTTTATTATGCAATAAATAGCAGTGAAATAATTATCACTAACACCGTGATATAATTAATTAGCTGATGAACTATTGCTGTACTTGTAATATTTTATGATGATTGTTTTTAATTGATTATACATAAATAAATATTCATTGTAATAAAACAAAAACCTAAATATTACACACGTAAGGACGTAGATTACATAATTTATTTGGTAATAAAATGATTAAATTAGTTTAAATAAATAATTTAAAATTGATCAAAACAAATATCAGACTACAATACTTACAAAGTATTGATGTCGTTCTAATCTTATATCCGTTCACCACAAAACGTTTGGTTCCTAATTGTATCTGCACTGTCAACGTGTGCAAATGTGTTTCGCAGAGTTAAAAACAAAACTGGATCCAAAATGGTGTCTAAATGTAAAGACTGCAGTGAATAAGCTCCTACTTTTCCAGGATCCTAAGGTAACCGACTGGCTCGCAGAGGTGATGGACAACCCTGACAAAATGGAACAGTTATTGCTTCACGAAAGAAATAAAGGATTATATTTCAGTCAGCGTAAAGAAGATCACTTGTATATTAAAGAGGTATTAGAGTAACCCTTTGTTTGTCAAAAATCCCCTTTTATGTTTTGTTTCTTAAGGGTAAATAGCCTAAATTACTCTTTATTTGTGACTTGGTGTGGGACAGATACTTACACACTCCTTTTGTACGGAGATCTGCTGGATAGTTTGCAATTGATTTCGTATTATTTTTAATTTGGGTTTGTCTTAATAGGCACACAACATAATTATGTGGGTTATTGGTGTTTAGACTCTCGTGATTATTGTGGAATATGCACCATTAATTCTGTACAAGCGTTTAATCGGATATGCCTGGTTAATCGTGCAAGTGACGTACCCTCTGTTTGTCCTGAAATTGGGCAAGTTTGCCTCGCTTGTTCCGCAGTGACCTAGGTCAGTTGTTCTCACACTTAGTTTGGATTGCCCCCCTTGGTTATGAATAAAGTCTACTGTAGCCCCAAGATAAAATTTCCCCACATGACAGATTGTCAGATGTCAGGTATTCAAAGGAGAAAATTTCCCCCACCAGTCACCTCGAAAATTCCCCGCCACGTTTGTTTCTCCTATACGGTTTGCCATTTTGCCGATTTTCCCTTGAAAGCTGTTCGCATACCCCCCGAAAGTCGCGCACGTACCCCTGGGTGTATGTGTACCACAGTTTAAGAACCACTGACCTAGGCTATAAGATAGGGCCATAGTGTAATTAGTCAAGGCAAGACTGCTATCTTTCAGGGTGAACGGACATTTGTATATTATTATTGCTTTCAATACCATGGCTATTGATTACCTTATTTTTAGGAGTAGGAATGAGAAGGGAACCTTTCAAGGAAATACACCTAAATTAACGTGGCGAGAGGATAAAAATACCGAGTTATATAAAAAAGGACCACTCTAAACACCCCAATTTGCCCTTTTGGTTTCAAACCCCAACCTTCACGTTTACGGTAACAATAACTATTGTTTTATCACTGCCCAACTATTGTTTGGTCTAAAATATTAATTTGCGTAGCCATTTTGGTGTGTTTGTTAGTTTAAAAAAAATATCGCCTATTTATTTACTCACATGAAACCAAAACTTTTCACATTTCTAGTTCTTGTCACCTCTTTTAACTCTTGTATTGAACTGTTTTTCATTCTGATTTATTGTAAATAAAATAATTGCAGTCGACCTAAAACAAAACCAGGTGAAGACATTGGTGCGGAACCTATTGATTGTTCTCTAGTAAGATGGTTGGGCCCGTCCCTACCTGGTTGGATTGTAAGCTACCGAACTATCTGTGTGTGCTAGAACAGACTAACCAACTCACCAAGCATGTGGACTGTAAACATAACACCTTAGTCTTAGTGAGTATGCACCACTGTGTTTTTTAAATAGTGATTGTATTTTAGTTTTTGTGGAAAGATTTAAAGTAGTTGCAGTTCAATTTCATATTGCAGGAAATTGTAGATAAACAATCTATAAATAAAATATAAATAACATCGTGCTTTAGAGAAGCGCCGTAGTTTACAATAATCCATTGTAAATAATAATAATTATATTATTATTCTTTCAGAATATATCAAAAACATATACAGAATTATATATAGTGTATGTTTTCTCATAGAGTGAAGTAATATACAAATATATTTAAGGGAAAAAATTGGTGATACTTTATAGGTACCTGGTTCGGTGGTCTCATGGTCTAAGTTGTCACTCTTGTGTTAGATTATACTGCCGATGACAGGGAGATCGGGGTTAAAATCCCGGTCGCGTTTATTGAAAGTTTTTTCCAAATTTGTTTTCAACTCTCCCTCCACGCAAACGCGGGTACACTTCTTCTAAATTTAACCTTACTCATTCCTAGCTCATCAGCGTAATTTAAACACAAGCGTATATTCTGAGCAGGTACTAAGTAAATCTATTATCTTTTATAGTTGTCAGATAAGACCCTTCTTATGAAAACTTGACTATTGTTATCTTAAGAACCATGATAGAAGTTTTAAAAATCCTCTTTCTCACTATAATATGGAACTAACTTAGCCTAGTACAACTAAACTTACCAATCCAAGTGCCAAAGTGTAGGTATTTAAGTACAAGCCTGATTTCTACACAAATTCTCAATGTACACTTCAATTTTCGTAGAAAGGGCCTTATCTGACATATAGAAAAATACTAGATCTACTTTCATGTATTCATACGTCAAGTCATGTGATCTACAGCTGTCACTTTGGATAGAGCTCATAAATACATATATATTTATTTATATTTTAGCACCACGTCTTACTACCCGTTTGGGTTATAAGCTTTAAGTACTAATTATTCTAATGGATTAGGAATTGGGAAGGATGAATTAGAGGAAATGAACCTGCATTTGCGTGGAGGGAGAGTGGAAAACCATTTAGGAAAAACCACCCCCAGTTCACCCGACCGAGATTCGAACCTCGATCTCCCCATCCTCGGCAGTCGAGCTCCACACGACTAGCGCGTTAGCCAACTACGTCACCGAGGTGCGTATAAATACCTATAAAATAACACTAATTATTATATAGTAAAATACTAAAGTGTTATAATTGTTGACAGCAAAAAAAGTTTGTTTTTTCTCAAAGGCTCTTTTTATGAAAATTAAATCATATTTAGAAAGCACCTGGTAAACGGTCCCTCTGTCCAATCGGGAGTACTGGCTAATAGTCACCTAGTGAGGCTACAAATAACGTCGTCTGTCTCTTTCCTCCCTAGTTTGACGTGGAGGAAGAAGAAGAAGGGAAGTTTCAGGCCTACAGGCTGATGACGTCAGTATCTATCCCAGCGTTCGACCGGAAAACGAACAGGAACAATCAGGTTAGTGTGGTTTCTCATGAGGGGGATTCGACCATCCCTTTCTGAACCATATTATTGTATCAATACATATTTTACAACCTGAACCAACTATAACAAAAGAAGGTGTCAAATAAACCCTCTATTATATTTATAATCTTTAATAACTTCAAGATTATAGAAAGACAAATTATTCTAGGATTTGGTGATAATACCTTTCTTAATATTGATCCACCAATAATTACTATTGTAAAAGGAAAAGCTAAACATATTTAAATATTTTAAACACATAATTTCAAGAATTAAAACCTTAGTAAAAAATTCATAAAAAACATATTTAATTCTAGTATCTTAGTATAAAAGCTAGATAAATAGGGAGCAACATATTAAGACAAATTAGAAAAACAAAAACATACTTCTGATCTCAGATGTATTTGAAATATTAAGTTTCCCTTTACAACGAATATCCTGATAATATTTAACATTATTAATAATATAAGGACTGACACATAGAAATAATAATCAGCCACAATTTTTTTAATAATGAAGGTGAAACCCTGATTTAAATAAACATAATTTTCGGTCATGCTGTGAATTGAACCAAGGATATTATCGAGTAGGAATAATCAGGTAACAAGGAACTCTGCAAGTCGGACTCAGCCGCAGCACTGGGAACATGGAATAAGGTGTCAGTTTCATCTTGTTTGATAGAGATGTAAAGTACAGGGTCTGAATCCCAGAATGGTATACTAAGTTGTTTTTTCCTAACGATTTCTCCGCCCTTCATCAATTCCAATTTAGGTACACTTCTTCTAAGTTAGACCTTACTAAGGTGTCTGCTTAGGTGGCTGAGATATTTCCAATCAAATGTTGAATTTAGGCTAGATATTCACAAAACCTTACACAGTACATTAGTTTGGTGTTGACCGGAATGAACACAAAACTATTTTCTCTAACCCTATATATATAATTATTGTAAAGATATTTTTAAAAGTCTATATAATTGTAAACATAGTTTAAAATTTGAAATTTTCCACTCTGAGAAGTCCAAAAATCAACATTTTTCGGTAGATTATGACCGAAAATGTCCTGGAAACGAAAGGTAGCTGGTATAGGAGCGTAGAATGGCTTTTTAATCGAATCACGTCATTTATTATGGGGATTACAACACAAATAATTGTTTTAGAATTTGTGTTTTTCTTACCCTCTGTTTTTCCTCCTACTACTGGACAGCAGTAACGTTATAACCCACTTGGTTTCTGATATTTATGAATGTATGCTCAACTATTATTTTACCTTATTCTCCATTGCGATTGATGAGGCGTTATACTGTAGAGTGTAGTCGATAACCAGCCACTTTTGTGAATCTTTGGTTCGAATATTGATGCCGTCAACGATTCAGTTTTTCCGTGGTACTAAAAGGGTAGGATAAAGGGAATTCGGAACTCACCTTAGTTCCTAAACGCTAACCATACGTCAACTCTTTACTTGGGTCAGGTGTAATATTAGTTTAGACGTAATTTTGTAATTAATTACAACTGAATACATGCCTGGATTGATCGTAAGATTGAATCTTAGCTTAGTAAAATACACGTTGTTGTTATTTGTTTGTGTGTTTGTGTCGCAGACACAACTTCTGGATGGCTCGTACCTGCCAACGCGCATTGCCAGTCTTCTAGGAGTAGCAGGGACAGACGTGGCTCTGGATGACATTGAGAAACGAGCCTGGCCCTACAAGGTAAACTTCAAATCTGGAGCGGAACTATTACTTGTGTCTTATCTCGCATACACTCGTCATGATGGAAATGTAGATTATTTATTTCAACTAACTCCTCGCCTCCCCCAGTTTATTCTATTAAACTTGTGTTTCTTAATAAATTGATATAGTTAACAAAATATATTAATTTGGAAACTGGCAACATAAAAATAATTATAACAGAAAAAACCCTTTGATTTTATTAATGTAAGAAAGTGATTATAATTTTGTTTTGTTTACGGCACACTATTATTTTACGCGAGTCCTCGCGGCACACTGAACCTGGGCAGAGTGAATAATGGGCCCGGGCAAAGTGAATTAGATGAGAATACAACCAATTTCACTAATATAAAACATTGTATTGGCCTTATATAAATTGTAAATTTAGTTTAGTATTATTCATCTGATACACCACACCATGTATAACTAGCATAAAAAATCAACCAAAATTATCTTACATGTTTATATAGGTCTACACAAGCAAATTAATAAGATAATAGTGTTATTTAAAGTTATTCATTTATAATTATTAGCGACTACTATAAAATATGACTTTCAATTTAGTTTTGACACTTGTCATAGAAGTATGACCTGAACCCAGAGTAGGATGTGTAGTTTCCATGAGCCCATTCCATGCACTGACTGCACTGAATCCAGTCTTCTGAAGGTGGTTCTCTAGACATGGATCACTACAAACTAAATAGCTATATATATATATATACACATCTTCTGGTTGTGTGAACAAAGTTTTTTCTGCTCATGATACGTTTTTCTTGACCTCGTTGGCCTCTTTTTATTTGAGTTTTACTTTCTGCAGTTTCTTAACTGGAGTAAACGTCAACATCTCAGCTCTCTGGTATTTTCGTTTTCTAAGTGCAATTTTTTCATTGTCAATTTTAGGAATAGGTGTTATGTCGAAAGGACTAAGAGTTTTCTTGTGTTTTTTTACGGTCTTGGTGTGGGTGTCCTTAAGGCTGTTGATATTGATGTAGACTTAGCAGGGCTACTTGCTTGAGCCAGTAAGTACCCGACGTAATTGGTATATTTTTGTCCAAATTGAAATCACCAGTGTTTGGGTGGACCTCTGAATAATTCGGGCGATCTGTTACAGTGGCTGGAGCAAAGTCTTCTTCACTAAAAATATGTGGGTTGTTAGGAAAAATGCCTGATATTTTGAAGTTATTGATAACATTTTGAATTGATGATTCTTTTAAATAACTAGGAGCAAATATTTTGCAAATATTATATTGATTAATGATTCGACCAGCATGACTTTTCTGAAATACATTAGTATCTTGCTCAAAATGTTTCTTTACAGGTCCATACACAGACACATCAAGGGGCTGCATTTTGTTAGTTGTGTGAGGTGAAAATGAAACAAAAACTATGTTGTTTTGTGTGACATATTCCAATGCTGGATAATAAATATGAGCCTCATGATTGTCAAGAAGAAGGATGATTTTCTTCTTCTTCGCAGGCCTCACAGTTTCAACAAAGAACTAAGGTCACATAAGAAACGTTGGTCAAATCACCCAACCATTATTAGTTCAACATCCTTGAGTTCCAGAGGGGCGGAGGGCACCATATAAACATCTTTCTTGCATCCTTTTTGTAGCAAAAAAAAAGGGGGGGGGGAATAAATGAACCTGCTGCATTGCAACAACAAACTACAGTTGTTAGCTGTCCTCGTTCAGCTATCACCCCAACTAGTCTTTTCCCTCGAGTACTCAACATCTTCGAAGGCCTATTGGTTTTTTTTTGTATATCTCATTCATCCATATTTTAAATATAGCTAGGTCCAAGGTTGTTCTTTTCCACTTGTTCAAAAAAAATTGAAAAGAAACGATCCCCTTGAGGCCTATTAAACCCTCTTGCACGGGCAATGGAGGTAAGCTCCGAAGACCGTAACACCACAGGATTTCAATTCTTAAATTTGGACAACCAGTCCTCTCCAGCCCTTACATTTGGAGAACCAGTCCTCTCCAGCCCTTACATTTGGACAACCAGTCCTCTCCAGCCCTTACATTTTGACAACCAGTCCTCTCCAGCCCTTACATTTGGACAGCCAGTCCTCTCCAGCCCTTACATTTTGACAACCAGTCCTCTCCAGCCCTTAAATTTGGACAACCAATTCTTTCCAGCCCTTACATTTGGACAACCAGTCCTCTCCAGCCCTTACATTTGTTACAACCAGTCCTCTCCAGCCCTTACATTTGGACAACCAGTCCTCTCCAGCCCTTACATTTGGACAACCAGTCCTCTCCAGCCCTTAAATTTGGACAACCAGTCCTCTCCAGCCCTTACATTTTGACAACCAGTTCTTTCCAGCCCTTACATTTGGACAACCAGTCCTCTCTAGCCCTTACATTTGGACAACCAGTCCTCTCCAGCCCTTACATTTGGACAACCAGTTCTTTCCAGCCCTTACATTTGGACAACCAGTCCTCTCCAGCCCTTACATTTTGACAACCAGTCCTCTCCAGCCCTTACATTTTGACAACCAGTCCTCTCCAGCCCTTACATTTGGACAACCAGTTCTTTCCAGCCCTTACATTTTGAAAACCAGTCCTCTCCAGCCCTTACATTTTTTAACGGGTGTTTTATTTGTTTGCCTTTGCGTACTCAAAAACTATTTTTTTTAATCTACTTTAGTTAATCCATAAAAAATTGCGTCGGTAAATTTAAGATAATATTTCAACTCATTCTCCTGTTGAAGTGTGAAGACTGTTTGAAATATACCTTTTTTCACTTGACCCCTTCTTCGAGTAGAGATATGAGGTTGAAAACGGAATTTCGTACATTTTTGCTACAAATGAAATGCTTTGTGTTTTTATGTCTTTTAACGCACTTTTCATTGAATCTTCAGAACAACTAGCCTGTTCGGTTTTCCTTTTGTACTTGTAAACCATCTAAAAAGTGTATATATAAGGATGATATAAATAGTATATAAGTACACTATATATTTAAATATGAATAGTGGGGTCGTATTTAGTTTATTAAACCATATATTAGTAAATAGTAGCCTAATATCCTATTCAAACTAATATAAACTTAAAAAATAACAAAACTTAGAATAAATTCAGATTATCCGGGCATAGTAAATAGGTTATTTGCTTTGCCCTATTATCTTTGCCCGGACATATTCTTTTTTAAATTCGCTACCAATATGTAGGAAAAAGTTTTTTTTTTTTACAAACCAAGTTTATTAGTGTAATCTATTAGGAAAAGGTGTCGTATCAAATGAACAAAAATTAAAAAATACATATTCATAAAACAAAATGCTATAAATACGACTAACAAACCTTCAAAAATATTTAAGGAAAAACACAAAATATTTCACAGCAAGTATGTATAAATACTTCCACTTCAACGGCTCAAACAATACTAGTTTATAGGTCATTAGCAACTCCTCGCTCTTTGCATTCCCTAGGTCTGTCTCTTTTTCCTTCTTTTTGTTCTCATACTTCGCGCGAGCTGGTAGCTGAGTCGGGTCTGCTCTGAGCCACGCTCCTAATACTTCTACTTGATTCGTAGGCAGTTTCAGAACAGCATCACGCCTGGTTACGTAAGTGTATTTCGTAAGAAGACAATCGATCATGCGTTGTAATATCTTCTGCATGACGTTTTGACAACTCAGAAAGGATGAGTTTCGATGGTTTCTCACATAAATATTCCGTAGCACTTCGCTTTACACCATTGCGTATAGCTTGTCTATTTATATTTTTCACCACTTAGTGGTTATGATTTGTATCACCATCGATTATAAGATTACTGTTTATGTTGTCCGTGTACACTTTTGCAAAACACTTTTGTTTGCACATCTCTAACGAACTTTATCATCGCTAGCAGCATGAGCCATTGAAAATTTGTCACATTTTTTGCCCCTTTCACTCCACAAAAACTAACCTTCCATTATTCAATCACTGGAACATTACACACAAAAATTTCTATAATTTGTATTTATATGTCTATGGACAGCCTTGTCTCATAACAGGTATACGTGGCCCAATTGTAATATGGGATTAACGCTATCCTTTTTAAACGATCATAACAGGTATACGTGGCCGAATTGTAATGCGCCAATAATAATGTATAAAACTACGTGTTCAGTCCCGCCTCCATGTTTAAATCCGATTATAGGTGACAAGAGTGCACGAATAGCTTTTTTTTTCTCTAGAAAACAAATTTAAAACGTAGATGGCGTAGAAGTCTTACTATATATTTACACTACCTGGTACTTTTTGAAAAACAAATTCAACTAATTTTTTTTGGGCACTATCTATGTCTTACTACTCGTTAGGGTTATATATTATGCACTTCTATACTAATTACGCTATTGATTTTAGATATTATGATTAGATTAGAAGAAATGTACTTGAATTTGCGTAGAGAGAGAGAGAAGAAGAAGAAAACTATTTTGGAAAAATCCTCCTCATCACCAGACAGAGATTTGAAAATTGATCTACCCATCATCGGTAGTCTAGTTTACTGCGAGAATAGCACTTTAGTCCACGTGACCACCTAAGCAGGTTTATATTTAACTAGACCCCCCCCCCCC
>CABFVX010001028.1:126132-153079 GCA_902151425.1 Timema shepardi | reverse complement strand
GGGTGCGAAAGCGGAACGGTTAAGCTTGAGTTAGGTTAAGATCCCGGTTATATTCACTATTATCACCTCATTTCATCGGGACATGGAAAAAGTCTACAAAGAAAGAACGTACGATTAGTACAATCGGGTGTACCCTGATCAACGGTACATTAGTACCGGCTAATATTTCCACAAACTGAGCTACAGATGGATGTAGTCTAGACAAGACATTATTGTTATTATTATTATTTGATTTTATTTCCTTCAGAAACGCGTGGCAAGTGAGAAACACAATTATTATTATGCTCCATTGACCGGTACCCCGTTCACGATGGGCATAGCTCTTCCTGAAGGCTACGGCGACTTCACAATCAAAGTTGTAGACACAATCAAGACATTCCAACAGAAGGGCATCAACATTGCAGACTACTTCACTGGCAGCAACTGGAAGATTCACCCTGAGTGGTAACTTTTATTTAACGTGTTTTATTTTAGTGCTATATACCCACACGGGTGAATCTTAATAAACAGACCCGCAATATATTTGATTACAGGTGATGGGTAGGTCGAGATTAGAATGTGAACTGAGGGTGATATACTTCATTCAACAGGGTTGACACTATTCTCTTACTACTAAATTCCCTATATTTCCTAGGTTTTCCAGAAGGAATTCCCATTTTTCTAAATAGAAATTGAATTTAAAATATTCATAAAATATTTACCTTTACTAGAGCCAGGGTCGACCATTAGGCAAAACTAGTTGGTCGTCTAGGACGCAAAAGTCTCAGGGTCGAATTTCAATCAAATATAATTATTTTAGTATACAAAAAAAAATATTTAAATTAAATAAACTTATAATATATCTAAATAGAGAAATAACCTATCTAAATATTTCATTTTATATTAAAAATATGTATTTTTAACTGAAACTGATTAATAACATAGTCACTTTTAAGACTTTATTAGTCATTTTTATTCTCTCTGTTTTCTATCCAATATTTTGGCATATTATTAATATTATTATCTTACGTCCCGCATGGGTGCGGTTTATTGATATTGTATACAGAATACAACTGGGAAGGGGTGGAGGGAGGCAGGGGTAATTTTAAGTCTCGCTTAAGGCGCACGGAACCCTCACGCTGGCACTGATCAGTGTTCGCTTTTAATCCACCTTAAGCACTCGTCTTAAAACACAAGTTAAATGTTTCAATTCTTCTGAGCATGAACCCAAACTTGACGTTGCTCCAGGTTATACTGCAAGTACCACCACGCGGCGCACAGGACCTTCTCGTCCCTCGAAGAGGAACTCTTGCACTTCTTGGAAAAGATGTCATCCCCCGACTGGAAGTGGTCGGAGCAGTACGAGCCGTTGCAGGAGGAAGTCGACCCCGACACATGGACCTACCTCAACTCCAATGATTGTAAGCCAGACCAGCTTGTATGAGGGTCGAGAGGTTTAACTGACACAATTTTTATTTAATGGGTCTTCCTTTAAGGGCCGTTATATCAATTTAAATATTTCTCGACATAATTTGTTATATATTTATTTAGAACATTTCCTTTCGAAGATGATTCTCTAAGCTATATGCAACATATTTTCATGATTTAAAATATAGTGGAACTTTTTCAATTCGAGGTCAAGGGTATATATAAAAAATTAAAGATCCAAAGCTCGAAATAATCATTTTTATAAGTATCTAGTCAGCTGGTATAGAGTAAATTAATAGCCTCAAACCCGCCTCGGTGGCGTAGTTGGCTAACGCGTTAGTCGTGTTGAGCTGCTCAACTGCTGAGGGTGGGGAGATTGGGGTTCGAATCTCGGTCGGGTGAACTGTAGGAGATTTTTCCTAAATGATTTTCCACTCTCCCTCCACGCAAATGCGGATTCACTTCCTCTTAATTCAACCTTCCCAATTCCTAATCCATTAGAGTAATTAGTACTTAAAGCGTATAACCCGAACGGGTAGTAAGACGCGGAGCTAAAAAAAACAACATCAAAATACGCTACATATAAATACTTACTTATTCTGTGGCATTAGGAGCTCGAAGGCTCATTGCCGTAATTACAAAAATACCCACCTATACCTATCTCTATCTGGTTCTCTACAGCCCCCCTCATTACACTCTCCCCCTCCCCTATCTTAAGTTAGTTCTGTCCAGTCCACCCCATTACACCATATCCCTCTATTGATCTAGTTTTATTCAGTCCACCTCATCACACTCTATACCTATCTTGAGCTAATTTTATCCAGTCCACCTCGTAGCTAGTTCTATTCAGTTTATCTCATTACAACCTGTCCTTATCTCGAGCTAGTTCTACCCAGTCCACCTCATTACACCCTCTCTCTTTCAGGTCCATTCTAATGTTATCCTCTCATCTGCGTCTAGGTTTTCACGATGGTCTCCCCATTGAGTTTACCAGTCAATACCCTTAACACCGTTCTAGATTCACCCATTTACGCCGTATGTCTTGAACACCGTAATCTTCGATACTTTATTATCCTAACGATGTCTTGTAATGAGAATGCAACCTCATCCATTTCTCAATAGCCGCATCTCTTTTTGGACCTAAAAAAAATAAAAACTTTTATTACGAAGATTATCATATCTAAGTTTGCAAATTATCAATAGCGAGCCCGCAATTAATTGACTTTAGTAGACGAATGTATGCACGCTACCTGGCGTCCTGTAAATTGTGTTTGTGCTTTCTATAAAAAGGTATTGATCAGTAGATTTGTACAAAATCACAAAACCTCTGAATTTACACTCAACTTTACCCTTTACTATACCGTAAGTTTCTAAAGAAATGACATTTGGAGGACCTATTTGAAAATACAAACATAATAATTTTTACGGTTAGCATTGATCACACTTTGTTAAATTAATAGAGCTATTTTATAGGTTTTGAATATATCTATCAAAAGTAACAGATGCCGATAACATTACTTGACGTATGCATACATGAAAGTAGATCTAGTAATTTTTCTAGCTGTCGGATAAGACTCGTCCTATAAAAATTGGACTGAAGTTTCCATTTTTAAAAATGTTTGTATTAAAATCAATACCCACTTCAGTGGCCGCATGATCTAAGGCGTCATTCTCGAACTAAACTAGTATGCCAATAGCAGGGAGATCGGGGTTCAAATCCCAGTCGGCTACATTGAAGCTTTTCCCCTAAATTGTTTTCCGCTCTCCTTCTACGCAAACACAGACACACTTCCTCTATATTCAACCTTCATCATCCCTAATTCACTATCGTGTAGTCAGTACATTTAAGTATAACCTGAACAGGTAGTAAGACGCGGTGCTAAAAGAATATCAATTAAATGTGCATATAGATATAGTCTAAACAAAAATATATAATTGATTACATTACTGGATACGTTTATGATAAGTTTTATTTACTCCAGACTAATTCTACTCCTAACATTGGTGAACTGGTTTTGTTTGTTTCAGCAATCAACTGTAATAAAAAAGATATACCGGAAGGAGATTATTACTGTAAGTTAAAACCTAAATAGTTTTCAGCGAGATTATGTATATGGCTTGGAAAGTTTATAAGCGTTTAACCCGAATGGGTAGTAAGACATAAAAAACTAAAAAAAACTAGCTACACTTGAAAACTAATACTTGCTCTATTTCCTCCCCTTCAATCTTAATCTGCATTCTTTTCCCCATCGTATCAATGACCATACTTTTCTCTTTCCTCTTATAAATTATTCGCATCCCACTTTTCTTGCAAGCTTGTTTAGTAACGTTCCTATACACAAGATGTGTTTGTTTTGGGCAGTGGTGGATTGGGAACCGTAGATTATACTAGAAATAATGGTAAACAGATGTATTGGGCATTTTATAGTAGGGTATTAATTGAAAATGAATCAAATAAATCTCCAGCAGACTTTAGTTCAGTATAAGCCATCCATCTGAACTTAAGCTACTTCCTACATTATGTACGAGCTAAAATTAATTGATGATTCTTAGTGAGAGGGAGAGAAAGGTTATTTGACTAGACTAGCAGTGTCCAATCAACCTTAGGGGGGGGGTGGTGGTGAATGTTGGCGGAAGCCTGGGGCCAAAATCAGTGCGCAGTCCACCCACATCCTTTGTTTTGTGCCGAAGGTGACAAGGACCTGATGCAACTGTTGGTGTTCGACGCGCAGATCACTGACCCTGTGTTCAGGGACGAACGCTGGATCTTTCGCAATAAAGAAGAGTAGGTGTATTTTAGGAATTATTGTAAGAATAGACCAATCACTGATTTGGCTCATAATAACTGGTAGAATTAGTTCAGGGCTGCCACAATTTTATTAATACAAAATTACCTGTGTTTTCCTGGTTCGTCAGTTAAACACAGTTAAACCTATAATTTTCCTGATACATTAAAGAGCAATAAAAATAAATTAATTTCCAATTTTCATCAAATTGATCAGTAATAAGTGATGTAATTAGTGTTTAAAAGGGATAATTTGAACATGATGAAGAAATATATGCAGCCTTTACACAGCAACTCGATATTTCAGATGGAATAAAAAGGTGGGAGGGCATGGGCTTAGAAAGAATATAATTTCGGAGTGATTGGGAGGTTCCAAAATTGTAAGTTTATAACATAATATTAAGACTTACAACGAAGCCCTAAGAATTAAGATAATTGTTGTATTATACAGTAGTGGTTGAACTTTATTAGTGTAAAAAGGTTTTTAGGGTTTTTCCACCCTTCTTTCCCCCAATTAATATTAAAAAATTGGATGCTTCTAAAAGCTATTTGTATTATTCTTAGTTTTGAGAATGTTTGAAAATTATACTCTTTTAAAAGCAATCTAGAATAGTGATACCTCTTAATTTTTTTGAAATTTAGATATTCCTAGAAGCTATTTGGTGTAGTCTCCTTCGACAAATTTTTGAAAATTGAATGCCTAAAAGCCAATTATAAAATGCCAACCAATATTTTTTTTATAAATTAGATTCCCTATAATCTATTTGAAGTAGTCTCCACCTAGAATGCTTTTAAAATTTGGATGTTATTTAGTGTTCCTCACCTGAGCTTTCCTTTTTGTAATGGAGGCCACCAAAAGCTATCTGAAGTATTCTTCCATCAGCCAATTTTTAAAATTGGATCTCATTAGAAGCTATTTGGAATGGTCTTCACCTTGATTTTTTTTACTAGATGTCTTAAGAATTTATTGAAAGTGCCCTTCCCCTAACATATTTTTGAAAATTTAATGCCTTTAGAACCTAATTGGAGCGGTCTTCACGCAGATTTGTTATTAATATCATATGTATATAGAATCTCTCTGGAGTGGCCCCTATGGAAATGTATTTAAAAATCGAGTCTTTAGAAACCATTTAGAGTGATATTCCCCAGGATTATTTTTATTAAATGCCTTTAGAAGCTATTTGGAGTGGTCCTTACATGGAATTTTTTTTTCTATAAGTTATTTTAAGTTCGATACAAGGCCATCTTTATGCTTCATGTTAAAAACTTTGTAAAATCAGTATAGACCTACTAAAAATCTTCTAAGCAAAGGCCGATTATTTAGAACTTCCAGTTACTGACCACAAGTCATAAATATTCAGTTTTTATTTGTTTGTTTTTTTAGAAATTCCTTGTGTTTTCCTAATTTTCCAGGCGTGTGGCAGCAATGTCAGTTGTCTAAAGAGCTTTCTTGGTTATTTACTTAAGAGTTGAATTTTGATTTACGATCACGAGTCAAAGTTGGAATTTTATTTACATAATGCGGTCTCTAGTCATTTCCTCAGTCGAACTCTGGTGCATTTCCTTAAATAAAACGTATCCTTGTGTTAGACAGGAGCTGTTGGAGATCTNAGATCTACAATGTTTCTCTGAGGTTCGTAGCGACACAGAGTGGACTCACAAGATGGGAACATGTCCAGGAGAATGAAGATAGTGTAATAAAAGGAGCGTAAGTATGTTTATTCTATTTATTTAACTACATCCATACGAATTTTTAATTATTTTCAATAGTTAATTTTTTTTGATTGAGTAACCATTTGTACACTCTTATATTTTTTTTGGCATCACGTTTTACTCCCCGTTTGGGTTATTTGCACATTTACTAACATAATGATGCTAATGTGTTAGAGATAAGGAAGGTTACATTTATAGGAAGTGTACTTACATTTTCGTGGAGGGAGAGTGGAAAACTATTTTTTAAACCACTCTTAATACTGCCAACAGGGATTCGAGCCCCGATCTCTCTGTCATCTACAGCCTAGTCTAACGCTAGAGTGGCGCATTAGACCATATGGCCACCGAAACAGCTTTAAGGAAACTAATGGTTTAACTTAAGAACCTATTTCACGTACGACTAACCAGGAAATCGGATTCAAATTTACAGTCAAACCAGAAAATGTATCAAAGCGCGGGTTTCTGCATTCTTCACTAAGTAACAGAAATTGGGATCAGTTTAAGAGTTTTTCTATTTTTAATTATTTATCAATTTTGTGGTATTTGAAAATATATGATAAAACTATTTAATTAATATAATTTCATCGTTTTCTAGAGTATAATACAAAAACTGACATATAATGCGACACTTGGTTAGATATGTATTGCCTACTTAAGTTAGCTGTTGTCCGTGGGGTAGGAAAAAAATGGGTGCAATTAAGGTCGTTTAGAATACATTTATTCGCATTATCGTGGGAATAAATTAATAAAAACACATTGAAAATAGAATTTGTAAAGTCACACCCGGTACACCCAGCTGGGATTCGAACCCTGATTTCCCAGTTAATGGCAACTAAGTGGAAAGTGCGTCTTACGTCTTGGACCTACCGTTTCGAATGAAAGTCGGTAATAACCCTTTTATTGAGCGAATTTAAAAAAATCATAATTCCCTTCTTTTTAAATTGAAATGAAATTTGATGAACCACATAATTAATAAAAAAAGAGTTTTTTCCACCACGTTAGAGGAAATTCACCCGCATTTGCATAGGAGAGTGGAAAACCACCTAAGTAAAACCGCACTCAGTACATACAGCCGGGATTCTAACCCCGAAATCTCTAACACCATCAAATTTAGTGCATACGAGACTAATGCCTTTAATCCTGTGCCTACCGATGCTGGTTCCTTCATTCAAGATCCTAGCATCAGACAATAGTGACTTCCTGTTTTACTTGTGTTCAGGGAGTTTGGTGATCTCCACAAGCACACCATAGAAGAAGCCTGGTATAAGAGCGCGGTGTTGCAACACGAGATTGAAAAAGACTCCTTCGTGTTTTCCGTGCCGTTTGGCGCAGGTAACCAACCTCACGCCATTGTGCAGTTTTCTTAAATTTGAAACACTACTTACATTCATAAGTGAACTATCCCCGGTATGTTAATGGAACATTATTAAGAGATTTTATAACTTTAAAAAAATGCCGCTTCCTCTTATTTGTCACTAGGTGAAGTACCAGTCGTTTCCCGGGAAGAAAGTTCTTAGTTTAATGACTGTACGTGGAAGGTAACTTTAAAGTTAATGCCTTTAAGCTCAGTACTGCCCATGGCCGTTTTGCTTCCAACCTGGTTTTTAATTAATTTTAAAAATCTAATAAAAATGTTAATATTCCGACTTCAAGGTGTACATGTTTTTTCCCAGTGGCTGATAATTTTTTAAATGTTAGACCTCTGCTTGCGGTAGCTAACACACAATGCTCATGCGATAGACAAATAGCTTAGTTTCCCATTGGTTTTTTAATTAATTGAAAAATAATATCAAAATCTTAAAATTTCGTATTTTAGGTTCACACATTCGTGAACAAAGGCTACTAATTTTTCAAGTTTCATACTTCTGTTTGCAGTAAAACTATAGACCTTAAATTTCATTCCCTTCCATCTCACCTTAAGAAAATCCTCATTAGAGAGGTAAACATAATAACCCTGATTTTCCTGATGGTTTTAAGTTCCCTGAACCTTTCAGATTTTCCGTATTGTCCCTTATTGCGGTCAACGTAGGCATGTGGATTCAAGGTTAAGAGAGGATGGTAGACCAGAGATAACATTGAAAGCGCACCAGAGGTATAAGCCTTATATCAAAAGCGCACCTAGACCTTGTATCAAAAGCACACAGGGAAAAAAAAATTGCATAATGTGGCAACATGACAAACATGAATTGTAATGAACCCTCTTACTCTTTACAATAACTACCCGCTTCAGTGTCCGAACGGTCTAAGGCGTCACTTTCGTGTTGGACTGGCCTACTGATGACAGGGGAATGGTAGAGCGCAAACTTAATACGTGTACACAAATAATTAGTAGGCGCATGGCTGTTCCACAGACAAGATTACATCGCTTTGGCTTCCAACCCTATCTCTTTTGGCGTGTCCAACATCTGCACCAAGGATTTGCTGCGATGCAACTTGAATTTTATCAATGGCTACACGGTCGTCGACGATTAATACCAAACATGCCGTTTACCTATGAGGCAACTTTATTTTTTTACCCGTGACGGGGTCAACAACCGTCAAAACAATCATTTTCGGGATGATGAATATCCGCATGTAACTGTAGTAACTAATTTCCAACATAATTTTTCAATAAATGTGTGACGTGGTGCTATCGACGGTAGCTGAATTTTTCTTGTTATAATTTATAATCGCCTAACAGGAGTAAAATAGCTACAGTTGCTGCAACATGAATTTCTAGGACTTCTGGAGAATATTCCTTTGGTGACACGGCATAGAATATACTTATCAGCATGACAGGGCTACGCTACATCATGCTCGTGACTCAATACCTAAATAAAACTTTTTCTGGGCGATGGATTGGTCGTGGTGGTCCAATTTATTGGCCATCACGCTCTCCGGATTTCAGTCCCTTAGAATTTAGATGATTGTTTAATGGGGATGGTTGAAAACGAAAGTTTACCAAACAAAGCCGAATGTACCAGAAAAATGTATTGCTCGCATTATGGATACTGCTACTCGTATAAGAGAACAGAACATTACACTCAGAGAAATGACAAACAATCTTGGAACACGATTTGTAAAGTATATTAGCGTTCACGGTTAAATTTTTGAGCGATTGTTGCGAACACGTAACATATGTAATATTCATGTTGAATTCAAACAGCTGTGTCCCCGAATCTAATGAGAATAATAAACATGTCCATATACACGTTTATTTTACAATGACCCATACTATCGTCTCCCAAAATATTTGCCCTTCTCCCGAATCACTCTGTATTTGTATAGCCTTAACAGGTAGTTAGAAGTGGTGATAAATATTAATAAAAATAATTAATTGATAAAACTACAGGGTTAATGCTGGTACACACAGAACGCTAAGCTAAGATTTACTCTGCTAACTCTTTAGAAAAATAGCGGTCCATGTATTTAAATGTGCTGATTCACACAGAAAGCTAAGCTATGCCTTGCTATGTTTTTTTCCTATTACTGGCCGGGCAATTTTTACATATCCCATCTTGAACCATCTTAAGTCTCGCATGTGCATAACGCAACTTGGACTCCGGGTTGTGCTGGTTTGGCGAAAATAACTAAAGAAGTGTTGAAGTTTTGTTTTCGGTTAGTTTCACGTGTATTTAAGTAATATTCTATTTAGGTTTTAATAAATGTTTTTATACTCAAATGGAAGCGTTAATTGAACACGTCAAACCTCAACCTTCTAAATTTTCTTCATCTTCCAAAACAACTGCTAAAAACAGCATCTTCTCTTCCTCAGTACTATAATCTGAACTCAAACAAGACATTTTGGAGAACGCCATCATAACTAAACTTCACTGGAGCAGACCAGAGAGAAACAACATGAATTCAGTGGGGGGAGGGGGAGGGAGGGCGAGGGACAATTGCTTGGTTTAGTTTAGCTTAGCAATGAGTGTGAAACCAAACTGAAAAAGTCTTAGCACAGCGTAGCTTAGCTTAGCATTCTGTGTGTATCGGCCTTTAGGGTAGGTTGGCTAGGATGCAAACCCAATACAACTCAAATTTAAATTTAAATAACAGATGTGTCGTTCGTGAACGAACTAAGAAGCGGTGTTGTCATATGGATCTCAGAGACTACAAACAATGGCTTTTGATGCACCTACCTTGCGCACTTTTGATATACTGTAATGCAGGTACACAAATTCGGCCCGCGCTCTTTCAGTACGCAGCCATGGTAATTGGTAAGACCACAGTAAGACTTATATTGCGTGTGGATTCAGCCGTCGCCAACTCCACACGCCCGTCTCCCGCCATTGTTGAAACGGGATTGTGCACAATCCACGTGTGATTTCTGATATCCCCCTTATTATCTCTTTCCAGGAGACCGCGACGATATCCTTGTAACCGGCAGCCACGCCATATTTCCTCGTGATGGAGGGTTAGAAGCCCCTGGCTCAGTGGTGGGACTGCAGTTCCATCATTCTAACATGCGTTCAAGATTCTTGAGCATCACGTCCAAAATACATGTACGAGAGGGGGTGGGAAATCTCTCCCGGTATACTAGTTTTACCACTGATTTACCCAATTATTTAATTTTATAATTGTATATGTGTCTATTCAAAAGTCAAGTTAGTTAATAGCCGTGATTTGGACAAATAACACTTGGACACGGGAATCGAACCCGACAACCTTGGCTTGGAGTGCCAAGTTTTTGACACTGAACTATCTATAGTTCATCCCGTATTCAGGGAAATTCCTCACTCATAGTTTAAGTCAGAGTGTGTGATGAACTTGAGGAAATCATCGACTATCAATGCTCAATCACCAATACCCCAGTCACCTTCGACTCGGGAATGGCTCTGTCCTGCCGTTTTAGAGCATTGACAACCTGAGGGATTTTAGAGTCATGTTGATTGTCACGTATTCAAATTTTAACTCAGATTATAGTTATGTCTATAAATCGTTCTTTATCTTAGAGTGTGCAAACAAATAAACCCCTAATATTTTTTTATAGAACAAATATTGAAAGCTAAAGTGGTCGTTTTATAATTTGTGCGTTTAATAAAAGGATTATTAACGACCTTATTTTGAAAGAGAAATGAATAGGATAGTTTAGAAGAAGTGAACACACGTTATAATGGAAGGGGGAGTGGGGAACCTCACAACTAGAATCTCCTCCAGTGCACCTGTCCAAGGAAAAATAAATCTTAACGGTCAAAATCAATTCAACGTAAATGAAACTTGGTATCACTCTTAAATTAGTTTGTAAGACATGTTTTGCTCAAATTTATTTTCTAGAAAGCGCATATTAAATAAGTTTTTAATTATTTATGTATTTATCATTAGTAGGCCTACGTTTTACTGTCGTTATTGGCTAACAGTGAATTAATTATCTTAACTTTAAAAATGAGTTAATTATTGGTATATACATTAGCTTTAACCTGAAGGGAGGATTGGAAAACATATTTGAGGGAAATCACACTAATACACCTACACCCTTGGGTGTACCAGACCACCAGACATCAGACACCTACATCTAGATGGAGATATACAATTACACCTGCGATTGTTTGGTCTAAGGCATCGTAGACTGGGGTATCAATGATGTAAAGGTAAGGGTTTGAATCCTGATCAGCTCTACTGCGGGGGTTTGTTCCTAAATGGTTTCCTACTCTCCCTCCACAAAAACGTTGGTATATTATTTCTTCTAAATTATACTATCATCATCAACATCGCTAGTTTACTTGTGTAAGTAAATACGCATATAGTAAGATGTGGAGTATATAGTGTCGAGTCATAACTAGTTGCCAGGAGAAGAAAAGTTACTGTACCTGTGAGATGCTCTCATAATTCAGTAGAACATTCACTTGTCAGATTTCAATATAAATACATTTCTCGTGTAAGTTATGAAGTTTAGAACCTATGTGTATGACTGGTCAAATAATGAGTGAGTGGGACAGAACAGTCTCTCAAGTACGATTTTAACAAGCTCTGCATACACTGGCAACACGACACGTTACACCACTTCGTTTACCCTGAAATGTAACAAGTTTACCGTGCTTGTTTTCACAATGGTTCAGTATATATGAAAGGGCTATAGTGGATACCGTCAAGGTAAGACTGTAAGTTTTCACCCAATATGGAACGTATATACGATACTAATTAGTAATTACAAATATGTTTGTGTTAATAGTGCCCAACGTGCACAGATACCTGCGCCTCGGAGGAATGGGAGTGCTACGTGATAGACAACAACGGTTACGTGGTAGTCTCTGAAAACCTTAACGACACGGGACGATTCTTCGGCGAGATTGAAGGCGCCGTCATGGAAGCCATGAAGATTGAGAAGATATTCAGAAAGATCCCCATCTGGGACTATCAGGCGCTTCGATTGGACGAGGTTATAAAAATAACCAGTGCGGCCAGCATCTTAATGACAGTGCGTACTTTTCATTATTGGACGCTACTTTAATCGAATTTGTATTGTATAACTACGGGGTTGATTTTTCTAGGGAACATAATATCTATAGAGTAATTTTGGTAGGAAATAACTTTTATAAAATAGAACCTTTTTTTATGGTCGACTTTGCTATTATGTTTGTTTTCAGCCTCTGTACCACCTGGGCTGGCTAATCCAATGGGTAATAGGGGAGATGATATGGCTGTTTTACCAGACAAGCCTCCTTGCTGGTGGCTGGTCTTCCGCCAGTCCCTTTTTGCCGGTAGAAGGTGAGAGTTAACGTCAGAAATGCATAATTGTGAATATCTGACGAAAGAATTAGAAATTGACTAAACTTTTAAAGAAATCTTCATGCCATAAAGTAGTGTGTTATTCGTGTTTGGCAGGCGTTTAGATTTATTGGCTTATTATAATTTGTCTTAGACTAATAAATCAAGTTATCACAACATTTCATCTCTTCAAATGTGTTTAGTATAAACATTAGTTTGTTATAAATATATATATACACACACAGATGGGGAATAATTGAACAAACTTAGCTGTCAATATTTTTATTGGCGAAACTTCGTAGTTGCCGATACAGACATATTTTACGAAACGAAGTTGAAGCTCATACAATCTCAAAGCAAAGTCAAAGTTTTTTCGAAGCTTCACACAGCCCTATTATTTTCCATATATATCATCAATTTTCTTATTGGAACACACCGTTGATCTCACGGTCTAATACGTCTGGCTTGCCAGTGACGGGGAGGTTGAGATTTGGGGTGTGTTTTACCAAATGGGATCGCTATGGCTTTAGCAATCCCTATCCATCCTATTGCGGGTGCATTTCCTCAGACTGACCGTCTTAATCTCTTGGATAAAGTCGCTAACAAAACAATGTTGTCCCTACTAAAACACAATTTACTAAACAAGTACAACGATGAGTGTTACGTTTTTTAAGATAGTTTATTTTTATGGTGTCACATTTTTAACTCATTACTTGTATGTGATTTGATCAGTTTTATAACAAAATACTTGTGGTACAAAACTTTCATTTTATAATGCTCTTTTCAAATTTTTTGATATTCTGGTTGTATTTAATTTATCCTTTCTATATATTAAGTATGCAATACATATAAACTCATTTTATTGTCTGTTTCTGAAAACAAATGTGTTATTTTACTATTAATTATAGTGCTCTAATTAATTTATAAGTGGATCTAGTGTTTTGAAATAGACTGTATATTATGTTCTTTAGTCATTTACGAAGACTATGAGTTGGGCGAAGAATTTGAAGAAGATTCTTCCAGAGAAGAAAGGGAGAGGATGGAAGAAAGTAAATGTGTAGATAAACACCAGAAAAATATCAAATAATTGCATAACTATTTTCTTTAGTAAAATAAAAATAAACAAAATAATTTAATTTAATTTATTTTTCCAATACCATTAATTCTATGGTATATTAATACCAGTTGTTGCTTATTGCGTCTTTTTCTGTTGTTTATTGCAACTTTTTCTTTTTAGGTTTAGCCTTATCCAAAGTAATGATTTAGAACTAATAAACACATCACTCTGTTTCAAACTGGGAGTGACATTTAGAACCCTAAATATCCTTAGAACTCATTTTGTAGGTAAATCATTCTCTTACCCCTACCCCCACTCCTCCAACCTAATGTTGTATGTATTCCAAACTTAGTAGTAGGACCTATACTTAGCTTCCAATGTGTGTCTAGCACCATTCAATGAGATATAGCGTGTTTTTTAAATCACTTAGAAAATAAAAAATAAAAAAACGTGTTATGACTTGACAGAATAGAGTTGTTTATTTTTATCCACTTTATAAATATAAAATAGTTAGCATGCCTTTTTTTAAAACATTTCTTACGTTATAACATGTGAGTTTGGCTTTAATTTTTTTTATTGCCGTCCATTATGTCCGTATTATGTCCAAAAAGAGTAGGTGCGCATGCGTCAGTAAAGTGCTAACCACACTAGTAAGTTATTATCCATTCACAGCAGATTTGTATTTTCCTGACAGTTGAAAATATGCATAAACAAAAATATTTTCAAATTAATTCCCTTCACAAATATATTTGATCATTTTAATGAAAGTTGTTTGCGAAACGCTTTAATATGGAGTTTTTCCCCTTCAAATATCACTTACTGGCAGTAATAAAAAAATCGTTGTAATACCAACAGTATTTGGAAGCGTACCTCCTCATTATATACCTGTAGAAATAAAATTATAGGCCCACGGTTCAATGTATTTGAAATAGGTTTGAAACCATTAAAAGAATATGTATTATTTAGAACCGACTTTCAGGAAAATAATCGTTTGTATTAGTTGCATGGACATTTTTTTTATCTACTATCTAAAATAAATCACTTCATTCACCTGCATTTAGGGGTCATCCATAAACCACGTAACGCTTTTTTCTTACATATGTAACATCATGTATACATTTAGCCTCCCCCCAACCTATGTTACATAACTTTTCTCGCCAAAAATGAATGTCATTATTTCATAGGGAAGTTTTGTGATACTAAAGGAGGAATTCATATTTAATACTTCTTAGAATCAATTTTAAATCGTGATTATAAAATGATTTCAAAGAGTATTATTATGTATACAGGCAAAAGACGTCGTGCTCAAATTCCTCAGGCTCATGAGGAAAAACCTCTGCTATATTTATGTTATGGATGTCAGGTTTGCGATTATGTGCAAGAGCCAGACGGCACTAATATGTGCCGACTAGGATGGCCCTTTTCTCTAGTGGTGCTAAATGATGATGTTAAAGTGTCCACATCCCTTGTTTGACGCTGGGGGAACACATATTTATTAATATTGTGCACTTTTTTTGATAGTCATATTATCTTCATTTAGAGAGCTATTTAAAAAATTCTAGGTATACAACTTTTCTAAATTATATTTTGAATTAATCTGCAATTTTACTTTAACTAACTTATCAATACCTAGACTCATGTTTTGTTCCAACATCGATCCTGGATCCTTCACTCTCGAAAAAGACTAGATGGCCAATGAAGTGGAGATTGGATTGGGGTTCGAATATCTGTCAGGTGTATTCAGAGTGAATTTTCCTAAATGGTTTTATAATCTCTGTCTACGTTGATGAGGGTACATTACCTCTAAAATTATACCTTCCTCATTACTACTCCATTAAATAGATAAAATAAAAAATCATTGGAATATTAACTACAATTTTACTATACCCCCCTACAAAAAGTATACTAAAACGGTAGAGTTTTAAAGAAAATCTACCAGAATTTCCAAGGAGGGAGAGCGGGAAACCATTTAAGAAAAGAAACCCTCAGTAGACCTGACTGGTATTCGAACCCCAACAAGTGCCGTGAGTAAAAACAGGTAACTGTCATCTGCATGAAAATATATGTTTTAGAATGTGCTTGGCGTTCGTAGTCTCGGGCAGACAATTCCACCCAAGCGCATTCGAAATATTGATAAACAAAAAGGAAATGCTAAACTCGCATTTTCAACGCCACAGATATTCGGAAGTTATCTATAATTATGTTTACCAAAGGTGAATACAAACAATAATATTATATTTGAACATTAGAATTTGAGTATAAGATTTGTGTTACGTAACACTTTGATGTACAACCCCCTTCCGCTATGTAACAACATGCAGACATTAGAGCACCCCCCCCCCCNCCCCCCCTTTAGCGTTATGTGGTTCATGGACGACCCTTAAGAGACAAAAGTATTATTTGATTATATTAATTCAATTAAACGAATGTTAATACACTAGTCTAAATACTATTGTATCTACTTACGTATACATACTTTTAGGAAAAAAGGCCGGTAGTAATAACGTAAATAATAAATGGTACGGAACTCCGCACTAACTTTCTCGCTCTATTGTTTAGAAACGGAGATATTTACTCAAAATTCCTAATATAATATACACTATCAAACCCAAGAACAAATTGCACTAGACATAAGTAAAACATTTTTTGACTCATTGTTTTAAATTTAATAATTTTATTTTTAAATAATTAACGTCTTCATTTGTATGTTTGTACCAATAAAAAATATCGATATTGGGTCCCCGGGGTCAACACTTCGTAATAAAATTTTGACTTCTGGTTAAAATTTTCGTCGTTTTACTAGGAGCTACACATATTATGGTTATCGAATTGCTATTAAATTATTATTTTTTTATAAATTTTGACCAATAAAATAGGTAATTATTGACTATTGAGTCTAAAATGAGAGAAAGAGAATCGTTATAGACAATTTTGAGATAATAATTTTTTTCTCTCTTCATCATCTCGTAAACTGCTATTAATTTTAGAGTTAGACGGACACACATAAAAACGGCGCTGCAAATAACCCTTTTTAGGGTTCGGGGTGTCATGGAACGTCGACATCCATCAACATCTCGGGATAGATTTTTTTTTGACGGTCGTAATACTTTACTTTAAAGTGTTGTCAAAGTTAAAAGAAAAATATATTCATGTATAGCTTGAAAACTTTTGATTTTATAAAAATATACTTGAATTAAAATATGTTTATTATAAATAGATCCACATGTAGGCAATGGTAAGTAATTTCACATATCAAAGACTTACGGAGATTAAATTAAAAATTAGAATTCACGCATAAGTTCGGAACCCTTAGATTCATTTTGACGAAAAGTTGAGAGTAGGCATTTGGTTTGTAATATTGATCAAAGCCTAGAAATGAAATCTAATCAAAATCGTTATAGCTGATTTTGATAAAAATCGATTTTTTTTCTTTCCGCCATTAATGAAACTACCCTTAATTTTAGGGTTGGCTATCCAATTCCAAAAATTCCTCGGGGTAAACCTAATAAAACCCAATCTACCAAGTTTTAGCCCAATCGGTAAAACATTTTAGGCTTTAGCTCGAGGTACAGACTGACAGACAGAAAGATGGACAGACGGCATTGCAAAAACCATTTTTTAGGGTTCGTGGGGGTCATGAGACGTCGACATCCATCAAAATCTCGAGTTAATTTTTTTTGATCATAATATTTATCTACCTGTAAGGTTGCTAGAAAGTAAAAATATTGATATTGGGTCCCCACGAGTCAACACTTCATATTAAAATGTTGACTTCCGGTTTAAAATTGTCGACATTTTACTAGGGTTTGCACATCTTATGGTTTGCATTGCTATTAAATTCGTCATTTATAAATGTTGAGCAATAAAATAGGTAAACATTTACTATTGAATCTAAAATGATAGAGATGTATCATTGTTGTACAAACATTTCTCCTAAGAGGTTTAAAGAAAGAGAACATACAGTTTTTGAGAGCTTTACTAAGTTCTTACTCTATGGCATTAGAGAATTATTAAGTTAAAACTTGAGTAGTATCTCTTTACAACTAAAACTCACAAAATGGTATCAATATATTTGCCAATATATAAGAAATTGTTGGTTTTTAAAAATATATTTCATATAAAAGTTCTCATTTTTAATAGTACTACAATTTTGCAAAGATAAGTTATTTAGTATGTCAAATAGTTGCGGAGATACGAAAATTTCCGCTTCTGTAAAGTACCCTAAGATTAATCTTCATAGGAAAATGAAAATATCCATTTTATTTATAATCCCAATCAACGCCTAGATACGAATTTTAATAAAAATCGTTAAGGCCGATTTTGGAAAATCGATTTTTTCTCTTTTCGCTTTTTACCAAACTACTTTTAATTTTGGGTTTAAAAAGACACACAGACAGAATTGCAAATACCACTTTTTAAGGTTCGGGAAGTCATGAGACGTTGACACCCATCATCATTTCAGGTTAGATTTTCTTTTACGGTTGCAATACTTTACCTTTAGTGTTCTAAAAGTCAATATATATAGTATATATTTGCGTATAGCTTGAAATTTACTAGTTTATAAAAATATTTTTCGAATAAAATATTTGTATTATAAATAGATCTACATAAGTTATTTTATATCTCAAATAGTTTCAGAGATATGATAAAAATGAGAATTTACGCATCAGATCGGAGCCCTAAACTCATTTGCCGAAATATTTAGAGTAGCCATTTTGTTCAGAACATGAAATTTAATCAAAATTGTTCAAGATAATTTTGAGAAAATCGATTTTTTTTCTCTTCTTGCCCATCAGTAAACTACTCTTAATTTTAGAGTTTGATACCCAATTCCAAAAAAACCCTTGGAGCAACTCTATGAAAATCCTAGATACCAAATTTTTGACCGATCGGTAAAATAGTTTAGGATCTAGTCGGAGGTACAGACAAACAAACAAACAAACAGATATAAATTCAAAAACCAATTTTCAATTCGGGGTGTCATGAAACGTCGAGATCTATAAAAATTTCGAGTTCGATTTTTTTGACGATCACAATACTTTCTATAACTGTAAGATAGCGAGAAAGAAAAAAAAAAATATTTTTCAAACTTTGATTATTAACTTTTCTAGGCAAAACACGAGTGGAAATCACAATATTGTATCAAGCAGTTTTGGTACAGTTGTTTTTATTTATATGACTGAATAAAAAGGCAGTACAAGAGAATATTGGGCCCTTTAATTGTCCTTTATTTCATTAATGATGTATTATATTATAACAAATTACCACATATCTGTAAAGTATAAAGGGTTATATAATTTATTGAAACAAAGCGTACTTTACCCAAAATCAACTCATTTAATTTCTTGGAGAGGACGATAATTTTGTTCCTTTTTCATGTAGTTATAACTTTTGCCCTAATTTTCCATGAATTAGTATAGTTAAAAATTACAATACACAATGTAAATATCACAACGCATTTGTTTGGACATTGTAATACCACTGTGTGATCCTTATTTTATGTAAATGTTCCTTTTCGTGCATTATTTGTGTTTTGTACGTGTGTTTGTGATTTTCAAATGCACCTATAACCAACCATACATTGTGTGGTATTGTATCCTCATTTTTTTTAAATGAAATAGATGTAAATTAAAATTATGTACGTGAAAAAACATTTGTTTGAAACTTATGGTTATATAAATGTCCCTTTTCGTGGATATTTTTCATCTTAGGCTAAAATAACCGTGTTTAACCAATGTCATAGTAAAGAAAATATGTATTTTAAATGCATAGCTACTAATTAAAACATTAGTTTTTTTTAATTAAATATAAACTATTTAAATGTCTACTATCGTTTAAATGTTTATTCGTTTATTGTGGTTAATAAAGATAACATTTGCATTGAGTGATGCTTATAAATCTAACTAACAAATAATTTTAAATAATGTTTTTATTTGGTTAAATTCACATTATATTCTCCAATCAACGTAATTATCAATTATCATTAAAAAGTATTTGGGAGCTAAATGATAAAAACATAAAAATAAGCATTAAAAGTAAATAAACAAATAAATCACAAAATTAAGGCGCTAGCTGCGTACCCTTTGAAGTGTTATGGTTTTGTTCAGTCAGTTCAAATAGTTTCTTACTTCCTGACAGAACTGTCCAAGATGCCAAATGTAACATTCATCGTATACAACGAGTCCACACCATGTGATCAGAAAGCCTTTCTTTACATGCTGCAGCAGAATTTACTACCTCGAGACGGGGTGTACAAAAAAAACGCATCACACTGCTCAAGGTTTGTCAGGCTATGCCTACATTTTACATTATTATTTAAATAACTCTTTAAAGTAAAACATATGCTTACTCTATGGAGTGCTGAACATGATTATCCATGAGATACTTTAAGTAAAACCACTTCTTCTTCTTTAGAGTGCTAAACATGATTATCCATGAGATACTTTAAGTAAAACCACTTCTTCCTCTTTGGCGTGCTGAACATGATTATCCATGTAATACTTTAAGTAAAACCAATTCTTCCTCTTTGGAGTGCTGAACATGACTATTCATGGAAGAAGGAGAAATAGTGGCCAAGCCCAATCTTTATTTTTAAAATGAACATGGGGCACTATTTGGGATAGTTGGAAATGAGTCTAATACCTATTCTTAGGGCTTAGGGAAGGGGTCCTCAACTTTTTTTATGTTAAAATGCCAAAGTTTCTTATGTTAGCTCTCGGGCCACAATATTGTACCCACAATATCGTCACCCGAGAATGCAAGTGTTCTATGTCCAATTTTTCTCTTTTGTGTAAAAGAGCATTGAAGTTTGACCTTATGTATAAAACCAATGTTAATAGATGACAACTCGAGCTTGTATCTCCTTTAGTAATTATTTAATAGTCACAATTTCACCGCAGGTGTATCATATGCATTCTAAATAAACGTAAACACCAAATATCTCAAATTTAACAATTTTGGAGATAGAACACTTGCATTCTCGGGTGACGATATTAGGATTGAATACATTTTTTAAATGTACCGACCCACTCTCACTTTATTTAGTTACGGCCACAATAGGCTAAAAAAGAGGGGGGTGATATCAAAAGGAAATAATTATTTGAAAAAGAAAAACATTTGCAAGTTAACGAAATATTGGAATATTATTCAAAGTAACAAACAGTATTAAAACAACAATTTGCATTGCCTTACAGGTCTTACTGAAGTGTAATGAAAAACAAATAAATCTTAGCAATTTTAACATGCGAAGTACGTTTCATAATTTAAAGAAAATAAACTTGTCTAGAAGAGACCAATGAAATAAACAAAATAGTTGCTATTATTTAAAGAAACTTTTCTAAATTATATACAAACTTCTAATTCACCACAGTGAATTAAGACCAAATAAAGTCTAAAGGATCAAAAGTTTAAATTACTATATATTATAAAAATCACAAAGAGCTTAATAAGCTTCTTTTAAATTGTTCCCAAAACTCAGATTCACACCAGTGACAAAAGACAAAACAGTTTTAAATTTACGAAATAATTTAAATTTAAATATCGCATAAGATATTTACGTTAAATCACAAAGGTTTGACTTCCCGACTAAACTCAAACCTTCGCGGGACAATTACCTTCATCACTTTTAAAGAATTAAACACAATTCTCACATTTAAATATTTAGTGAAACACTAGAAAAATTTACGTTACAGAATTTGTAATTTTTCCTAAAAGAATCAGTGAATATTAAAGTCTAAACCATATTAAACAACAAAAATAGATTACTTTAACATTAACTTTAAAGCGAATAAGTCTTCAAACTAACCAACAAAATAAAAATTATCAATATAAAGAAGTTAAATTACTTATAACCACACAGACATAAATGTAATAGTTAGCCACATTTTTTATGTTTTGCAATATTTAGGTTATCTCACTAAACCAAGAAAATACGATACTAGTGCCCAAGCGGCAACAGGGAGCAATAAGTGCTTAGTAACAGAATTTAAGTTTAAAATTAAAGTATTTAGCAAAACATAACCGTTGCCTAAACTGACTAATTTTTATAACAAAATAAACCAAAGTATGTAAGAAACTCAAACACATTGCAGCAATTTATATTTTAAAGATTTAAACAAAAATAATATAAACCATCCTGGCTGGATAACGTCCTAGTCCTCAACAGGACTTCTCGTAGAAGTGGCCAAAGTAATAGTCTATGAGAGTGTGTTCCCTCGTTATATAGGTCTAGTTGAAAGGGAGGGAAGGTGGTATTTCTCCTTTACAATTACGTCATCTGCAAACATCTGGTGGAAAGGCCTCGCAGTGTCGGCCACGTAGGCCGGTTTGTTGTCTTGAACATATGCCGCTGCTTTTGACTCACAACGCGAGCAGGTGTAGAGCTATGCTTATTTAGGTCACGTACGCCAACCCAGGTGTCCAACACATGAGTGGTCTTCTATGTAGTAGCGTACTGGCCAATCAGAGCATTGCTGGCTTTCTTCGTCGAACATCAGGGGGTTGCACAATTGTCTCGTGTTTTGAACGTCTCTTCATTCTAGCATATGTGGTGAGTAGGCTGGACTTGCACGTCATTCTACTTCAGGCAGATATGCGCGTGAGTAGAAACCTATATACAAATAGTAATATCGTGATGTTGAATAATGCTGGAAGTCTATGAGTATAAGATTATTTGGGTCAATATTTAAACTGGCAAATTCTATTGGTATTTCTATTGCAGGATGTCTATAAATATTAGGGGCGGGTAGTAACATTGTTATATTATCAGTCCACGTTAATGTTACAAAAATATTAGTATTAGCTCATTCTTATACACTCATAACCACGCTATGGATTAGGCCCGTCCCCAACAGGTGAAATTTCGGATTTTTCATTTAATTTTTTTTATTTAGATTTTTTATCGAAGGAGTTAGCATGATTTGTCTTGTCCATTGGACGTAATACTTTTCTTCACATAAAAAGCAAGAATTATTTGAAAAATAACGTAAAATACGTATTTATTTTATTGGTTGATTTTAAGAAAAAATCTGTATTTCTTATTTTTTCCTTTGAAATAATTCCATATTTTTCGTGAGTCATAAACAATGTTACCGTGTGTTGAATACTCCCGGTTCGGGGGGTTACCGTACTTGCAACCGTGGGGGCGTATTCCTGAACAGATTCAGTGCCATATAGAATGTCTTTCCCCATTCAACTTTGAAGGAGAAAACACTCTTCTAAATGCCACAGAAATGAACTCAGGAATACGTGGTCTGGTCTCAGCCATTAGTATCCCAGAACGCAAGGTCATGTTTCTATATGGGTTATTTATAGGAACAGTAAGTTTTTCATAGGGAACTGTCCTTGAATTAAATAAAAATAATTAATTGTGACCCCCTTCTTTCCTTCACGTAAGAGATCGTAAGATTTTCCGTCACCCCCTCTTTCTCTATCTTACGTAATTTCTTACGATTTGGTAAATTAGATTAATTTAATAGTCTGATTGATTTTAGATATAAGGATTGGTAACAAAGCGGATGCAGAAAGTAGATGAAACATCAGTGAAATTTTTTAATTAGTAGTCTATATTTATTTCATGACAATTTTTTATTTTTTTTATATTGGGTCGCCATAAACATTGATAGAAAAACTTTACCCCCCCCCCCTTTTTTCCCTCATAAAAGACCTAAGAACATACTGACCCTCCCACCTCCACCACAAGAAAAATATCTTACGTAAAAATATGTTTGTATTTTCTTAAAGGTCCTACCTGATGTTTACTGAGGTTGACACTTTATCCCACCGACGCAGGTTTGGTGCATTATTTAAGGGTGTGGTGTTATTTCAGGCCATTCCACCTGCGTCACATCCCGTATAGTAACCTGGTACTGGTGGTGGTGGAGACCTTATATCCCACCTGTTACCGCAGATTAAGTGTCGCCCCCATGGAGGTATACTACAACTACTCCAAGTACCCTTGTCAGAAAGTTCAGCTCAACGAGTTGCCACGGCGGAAACGGATGGGATGCTTTTCGGATCATCCTCAGGTACGAAGGAAGTGGGTTTAGAAGACGCTTTGTCGAGTCACTTCTAATTTTTTCTTTGAAAAATAAGGAGGTAGGGTGGGGGGCGTGACCAAACCAATTACCAGTAAACGCATTTGACGGTTCGTCTACAATTCCGCCAATACGTCCGTCAAGAAACTCAAACTTTTGATTGAAAATGGGCCTAAAATAAAATAAAAATTAAACCTTTGAACTAGTTAATTATAAGTTTATCCGCACAAGTGATCACGTAGTCTAAGGTGTTTATCTCGCGATATGTTGTAATATCGATTACAGGTGTAGATGGGGGTGGGGGTAGAGTGAGGTGCAAGATTAAAATTTTAGCTGGGAAAACGTTTTTTTTTTTAATTTAATTTATCAATGTGATTTTTCTGCATTTAATTACACTAATGGGGCGGAGATGAAGAAAGTAAAATTTTGAGGAAAGATATTCTTATTTGCATGGTGGCAAAATGGGAAACCATTGAGGAAACACCAGCCTCAGTACACTAGGTCAGGATTCAAACCCCTACCTTCCCGTCAGTGGCAAACCATGCGAAACGTGAATGACCGCGTGCTCAACGGTGTGTAATCGTGTGTCTGAGTGCTATTTTTTAGTTTTTGCTTGGTATATTTGTTTTTGCAGGAGGTTGATATCAAGATGTGTGGTGATGGTAACGTTGTCTCTCTCAGTCTAGCAGCTCTGTTCCTATCTTCACTCGTTTTAACTACCGTGCAAGTTTTAGGGCACTGACGCTGGTAAGTTAACTTACTGTTGAGGTATTGTTTTTCAGGCCATGTACACATCCCACTGATCTTATTGACTCAAATCCCGACGGGGTCAAAGAGTTATTGATCTTGACACGGCAAAAAGAAATATTATGGATACATATTTTATGATAATGTTTAGAGCTACGCGTTAAAGTTATCGGTAGCTTACACTAATAATACAGTTCATTAAATGAGAAAGATATATTATGAGGTAATAAATCCACAATCTTCTGGACGATGGGGAATCAAAAAGAACTCAATTCTAGTCTAAGGGTAGTATGTAAGAACGTATAGGGAATGTTTAGTGGATCGATAGTTCAGTCACTATCACTCCACCTTTAACCTATGATGGCGTAAGCAAACTCACACTAGTGTCCACAAAGCATCCACTTAGTCAAGTTTTTCTGTACACATTAAAATTAGCTTTAATTACAATATTGTATTTTATATTTGGTAGCATATCTTCCCCCTCAATTTGAAAATGGCTGTGGTATCTGATAGTTCGTGATATCAATTGAGCGTTCATATGCAACTGACGATTTATACACACGTCCATCACATACTCTGGCTTAAAATATGAGCCACGAATAACCCGGGGGACGGAACGATCCCTGGATAACTCAGTGGTAAAGCAATGGCCTGTCATGGCGGAGTTGGTTTCTCGTGCTCACGTGTCATTCTTCAACTAATTTAAATAAAATGAATTGTGGTTATTTCTTTGATAATAAATGCCTAAGAAAAGCCACAGTTAAAATAATTAACCTGATTGATCTATTTTACTACTATTTCCAGGACAACCATGGGTCTAGTGTACCCTGGTTCGATTCTAGGTGTTGCCGACGAATATAGTTACTATTTGCATACGCTTATCTGGGGGTCCGGGGTTCAATCCTCGGTCTCGGGACAGATTTATCAGATTGCCAAACTCTTCCTTCACCTCTGACAAGACGTGTAGTAATCACAACTTGTGAATATGAGGAATGCCAGGCCTCCACCGTGGTTCCGATTTCACGTTAAACTGTAGGTCCTCCATTTCACCTCACAATTACCCTACCATTACACATTAATGTAAGTGTGTATAATCCGAACGGGTAGAGTAAGACGTGGTGCTAATAATAATAATAATAATAATAATAATAATAATAATAATAGTTGCATACGGGTTCGTCATGAATGTGTTGTATTTGTCGAACAAGTCTTCGTTAACTGTTTATAAGACGTATAACCATAGGTTAAATTAATTGTAAGACATGTCTTCATAGAGACACAATAGTGTGCTCTGGTCTATAGTGACTCAAACTAGCTCTTCAATAAAACTAGATGTGGAAGATGAATTTTATCGGGAAAATTCAGAGCTATGTGCCATTTTCATTATTTATTAAAGTGTTTAGCTAGTTATAAATTATAATTAAGCTAGAAAAAATAACAATGCATAAGTGTTTTAATTATTGTTACACTAAAGTAAGATACTATAATAATAAAAATACACTTCATTTTAAAGAAAATGACGAGCATCCATTTCAATAAAATATTTAATATCGGTAATATTTTATTATATCAAAGTCTGGAGTTATATTCTATTTCAACGTGGCTTTAAAAACCGTATAATATTATACTGGTGTACACTGTCCGTTTTTAAAATGTGTATTTAATTCATTTTTAACAAAATTCAATGTGAAAATGAAGTTCAGTTGTTGAAGCCTACCCTTAGGCAACTTAGGCCCTACCTACTGGTTGAACAAGCTAACATTGAACAAAACATTTCGTTCGATGAACAAGAAAAAACAGTTCGACGAAAAAATTAGCATTATTTTTAAATTGGAGCTTTACCACAGACCAAATCTTTGTTTTAAAAGAGGATTTTTGTTTATCTAACAACTGTCTGACAAAGTCCGTCTGTAGAATGTTCGGTGGAAACGTTCAAAGAACAAAACATACTACGCATGCGCGACTTACCCAGTTTTTCTGTGTTTGCAAAGAGTCTTGTAGTCCGTCAAAACCGTGTGTTTGAGTATATTAGTGATTTCCAATCCATACATGCATGATTTACCTACTTCCTCTACGTTTGAGCATAGTCTTCAAGAACGTCACAACTTTGTGTTTGTGATTTAGTAAGCATATTTATGATTTATATAATCATGACAGAAGAGATTGAAGTACCTAGATTGTGTGTCGTAAATTGGATGAGACCAAAACTCACGTTTTCACAGCCTTTTCTTCTTCTTATTCTTCTTCGAGTAAAAGAAGACAAAGTGTAGAAGAGATAAATAAATCTACGTCTTTCTCACCCATCGCCATGTTGGCTACTAGAGGAAATTTTGTTTGAGGAAATTATTGTTTTGTCTGCTGCTGCTGCTGATGATAATAATGATGATTATGTCCCACAGCAGCGAATACTTGTTCGGGGAAGTTGTTTTAAATAACATGTACCAAACAATTTGTTCCTACCCGTGGGTAGGCGGCCTTAATGTTCCAACTTTCGTTTGAAGAGAAAATGGGCGAAGGGGG
>CABFVX010001028.1:102507-122504 GCA_902151425.1 Timema shepardi | reverse complement strand
TAAAATAAGTTAATATTGGTATTCAAGTTTAACATAATGTTTGTTGGACCACTAATTTTGCCCAAATTACATAACATTTCACTATAAAATACTAAATAACATATTTTATTTCTCTATTTTTCAATTGTATTAAACTTCTTAAAACGCATACTTTTGTATTGATTGTACATTAGTCAGGCAACACGAAACCCGGAGATTAGGTAGCTGTATGTCAATAATGTCAATGTCAGTGCCGACTGCCGAGTGCCGACCTAAAGAGCTTATCGAATTCCATTGCAAGCCGCCAAACTTCCAAGTAATTAGTTCTCCTTTCAAGTTCCAACCGACAACCGAATGTCATGGGATTATTCGAGTAAATAGTAAATACCTAGTACTCAGAAATACTCCATACTCCTACTCGATACTCGATACTCGATTGTACGCGCCTACTCGGACAGCAGCTAAATACTAACAGTGAAAAATCACTGGTATAAATCACCGATATTTTAAAATCACAGTCACTGTATTCACTGATATCGTAAAATAACTGTTTTTTCCCATTTCTAATATTTACCAAAACATCAAGCTATATTTATTTCTTAATTAGTAGTTCTTGTCTACTTGTTTCACCATTAATATCACCAGGCTTTTTTTTTAAGATAAAAAAGCCAACCTACACTGTGAATCTGTACAAGCGCATGCGTCAACGAGTAGTATATTATACCGAGACGGAAATTATTTACATTTTACCTACAGCCGCATTATCATGCGCACAGATTTCGTCACCCGAGAATGCAAGTGTTCTATATCCAATTTTTCACTTTTGTGTAAAAGAGCATTGATGTTTGACCTTGTGCATTAAACCAATGTTACTAGATGACAACTCAAGTTTGTATCCTCTTAAGTAATTATATAGTAGTCTTAATTTCACCGCAGGTGAACCACGTGCATTTTAAATATATGTAAACACCAAATATCTCAAATTTAACAATTTTGGAGATAGAACACGTGCGTTCTCGCGTGACGATTTAGTTGGGGTTTTATTTAGCACCGGTTTAGTACCCGTTCGGCTTACACGCTTGTTTATAGTTTATCCGAATTTGCGTAGAGGAAGGATGGAAAAACCACCCTCGGTACACCCGACCTTGATTTTATCCTCTATCTCCCCGTCATCGGCAGTCCAGTCTACTCCGAGAGTAGCGCGTTAGACCACGCGGCCCCGAGGTGGGTCACACAATATTTACACGTTTGGTTTGAACGTGAAGGTAGATGTTCTCGTTAATGTTTAAGAAATATAACTGTCCAACTTAAAGTCGGGCGTATGGAAGCCCTAGGGCACAATCCTTGTTTGTGCCCTAGAGTAGAACGACCAATATTTTCTTGGAATTTTCGAGGACAGTAACTTTAAAATAACCGATGAGGTTGGATGCAAAAGAAACTGAACGTGGTTTACCCTTAAAGGTAGAAGTCTTACCCTTAAGAATCAGCTTATCTTATAATCCATACCATGTTGTAATCTGTAATGTTATGTTTGCTACTTTCAGTGTAATAATACATCCGATAGTCGTGTTATTGGATACCATTAATAAGGTAAATGTATTAAAATAGGTATCAATGTATGAGATGTAAGTGAATAATACGGTACATTAAAGTTTTCAACTTGACTACTTAAAGAGAGTGTACATGTTCCGATGGGTGACCTGGTGGTCTAGGGGTAAGGTGTCAGACTTCTATTCTGGCGGCCGGGGTTCAATCCTCGGTCCCGGCAAAGATTTATCTGATTACTAAGCCCTTCCTTCACCTCTGACAAGACATCTTGTGAATGTGAGGAATGCCAGGCCTCCACCGTGGTTCAGATTCCACGTTAAACTGTAGGTCCTTCATTTCATCTCACAATCACCCTACCATTACACATTAGAGTAAGTGCGTATAACCCGAACGGGTAGTAAGACGCGGTGCTAATAATAATAATAATAATAATACATGTTCCGATCGGATAAAAACTTTAGCTCTCACTGGCTATTATGTAGTCAAATATATATGGTAAGAGGAAGGGCTCAGATTTAGGTACATAAACAAGTTTACAAGACCAGATCAGATAAAAAATAGAAAATTTAAATGGTGGATTGTACACTTCAATACTACAAAATTGTTATAGACCTTACAAACATTCAAAATAACTGTAAAAATATCGATCTTTCATACAAAGATCCCCTAAGTAATAGAAAGGCCTTGAAACTACCTACTTAAATAAAGTCTATACAATATAAGATCGGAAAAAAATTAGCTGTCACTGGCTCTTATGTAGTCAACATATATGGTAAAAGGAAGGGCTCGAATTAACGTACATAAAAAAAGTTTACAATATACCATTAGATAAAATTGTAGATTCAAATGGTGTCTCGAGCACTTCAATAATTACAAAATTGTTAGACACCTCAAAAACATTCAAAATAACTCTAAAAATATCAATTTTTCATATAAAAATTCCCTGAGAAATAGGAAAAACTTGGAATTGCCCACTAAAAGAGAATTTACATGTTATGATTGTATAAAAACTTTAGCTTTCACTGGCTCTTATGTAGTATACATATGTGTAAAAAAAGGGCTCAGACTTGAATAAATAAAAATTTCACTTGTAACTGATCAAATTGAAAAAATAGAAAATGTAAATGTTGTCTCTTGCACTTCAATTCTACAGGCTAGCAACCATTCAAATATTCAAAATAACTCTAAAAATATCGATTTTTCTACAAACATTCTTTTAAGAAAACAAAGTCCTTGGAATTACCTACTTAACGAGAATTTACATGTTATGATTGAATAAAAACTTAAGCTGTCACTGGTTCTTATGTAGTCAAAATATATGGAAAAAGGAAGGGTTCGAATTAACGTTCATAAAAAATTTGACAAGACCCGATCAGAATTCGTACATTTAAATGGGGTCTCGTGCACTACAATAATAATAAATTGTTAGACACATCTCAAACATTCAAAATAACTCTAAGAATATACATTTTTCATGGAAAAATTACCTCAGAAATAGGAAGGCCTTAGGATTGCCTACATAAAGAGAGTTTACATGTTCTGATCGGATAAAAACTTTACCTTTAACTGATTCTTATGTAGTCAATATGAGTGGACAAAAAAGTTTCAGACCTGATTTAATAAAAAAAAGTTCAATTGTATCTGATAAAATAAAAAAAATAGAAAATTTAAATGTTGTCTCTTGCATTTCAATACTACAGAAATGCTAGCCACCACACACATATTCAAAATAACTCTAAAAATATCAATTTTTCATGTAAAAATCCCCTGAGAAATAGGAAGGCCTTGGAATTGCCGACTTAAAGAGACTTTACATGTTACGATCGGATAAAATATTTGGCTTTCACTGGAACTTATGTATAAATAAATAAAAAGATCAGGATTAATGAGAAATACTCGTCGTTGGCTATAATGGTGTACAATGTTGCCAGATTTTACAATTTCACTTTTTATCAATAATTGAGTTGACATGTTTTAGTGGCGTGGCGTGTTTGGCTGCCAGAGTAGGCAATTTTTTACAAACTGTTCTTGATACTTGTTTTCATTTCACGTATTGGTCAGATATCAATGAAAGTACATACTAGGGGGATCAAAACGTTTCAAGGCTGGTTCTGTAAAATGAAAACAGAACACAGCATGAAGATACGCACACTGGTGTAGCGAGTTGTGACCTTCATCTGCCAGTACGACATGTGGCATCGTTCTGTGTTGACCAGTGACTGTGTTACACACGATTATTTGACGACTTGCACGGGTACATTTGCGATTTCATCATGGACCGCAAACACGTAAAGAGAGCGAACATCAAATTCTGCGTCTTACTAGGAAAATCTTGAACGGACACCCTCCAAATGACGCAACAGGCTTACGGCAATGAAGCTATGAGCCTTCCGGTGTGTTTTTAGTGGCACTCGTGCTTCAGGAGCGGCAGAACGTCACTGAAAGACGAAGAGAGGCCAGGGTGACCTTCCACTAGCACAAACCCGGACATTGTAGACAGAGTTAGGCAGCTTGTTCGCAAGGATCGCCGGATGACCATTAAGGACATTTCTGACATCGTCAATGTGTCATACGGATCAGTACAGAAAATCCTCACGTCCGTTTTTAACATGCACCGCGTTCGTTGCCGCTTAGTTTGTACCCAGGTTTCTGATCCTCTAACAGAAGAATTACCGTGCCAAAGTTTGTCGGGAACTCCATCAATATGCTCTGGATTACCCAACCTTCATGTCAAGGATCATCACAGAGGACGAGAGTTGGATCTACGGTTACGACCTGGAGACCAAACAACAGTCTTCGCAGTGGAAGATCCCCAGTTATCAAAAACCGAAGAAGGCGAGGCAGGTGGGGAGCACGACCAAGTGCATGCTCTTAGTTTTCTTCGACATTCTCGGGATTGTAGACCATGAATTCGTTTCCGAAGGTCAGACTGTCAACGGCGAGTTCTACTCTCACGTTATGAGGCGTTTGAGGGAGGACGTTCAGTGGAAGATCAAAACGGTGGCGTGTAGGCAATTGGGTGTTCCAGCATAACAACGCACCCACACACACAGCGATGAAAACTCGTGGGTTTATCGGACGCAACAACATGATCATCGCTCCTCCCCCCCTCCCCCCCCCCGTACTCACCAGATTTGGCTCCCTGTGACTTCTTCCTCTTCCCTAAGATTAAGTTAAAGCTCAAGGGTGGTCGGTTCGACACCGTGAATCGCAGGCGGTGTTGTGCATGCTTCGAAACCATGACTTCCAGGGCGTTTTCCAAAAGTTGAAAAAGCGCTGCGGTCATTGTACCACTGCACAAGGGAACTACTTTGAAGGAGATAGTGGCTAGATTTAAATCAGGTAATTTGTTTACATTTTACAGAACCAGTCTTGAAACTTTTTGATACCCTTTCGTACTCATGCGAGCTAGAATAAGATTCTGGTAGGAAGAAACTTTTGGAATATGCACTATTTTTAGGTCAACATTGCTAGTATTTTACTATATTATTAGCGTAGCTATATTTTATGGATATTTATCAAAAGTGACAGTTACAGATCCCATTACCTGACGTAAGAAATATGTGAAAGTAAACCTAGAAAAGTTTCTATCCATCAGATTTCCTATGAAAATTTTGACTGTGTATAACTGAGCTCATGTACGATTGGTCAAATGGGGGGTGATTGGGGGGAGCGTGGGCCAGTTTCACAGTCAAACTTAGTAAGCCTTGAGTGCGGCTCAAAATCATATACAAGACGACACCTACCTAAGCCGAATGGAATGGACAATTTTTGCATATGAAACTGGACCATTCCATTCTGGTCTAGGTAAGAGTAGTCCTGTATTTGGTATCGAGACGCACTTGAGCCGTGCTAAGTCGACCATGAAACTGGCCTGTAATCAAAGATAGGCCTACAGTGTTAACAATCCCCGCTTCCCCCTTTGCAACGCAACAATGACATGTGTATTTGCCCAGGGATAAAATCAATCCATGACATATTATTTAAGTGTTATTTCGGGTAATGTCCCCAAAAATTTAGGACGAATGGTCACTTCAGCCTATTGAAAAATGAGGCATGTAACATGCAATAGTTCGACAACTTAGCTCAGCCGGTAGCATGTCTTTCTACCGAGCTAAGGGTCCCGGTTTCGATTTCCGACATGGCCGAAAATGTATCATTGCTGAAATTTGGGGTTCTCATTTCAGAGTTAAGATTTAATGGCTTGGGGTAAAGTAGGAGGGTCTGGGAATTGTGTTTGTTCCAGATTTAAATTAGTTTATAAAGCCGTGTACTGACATAATAAGCCAGTTCAGAAAGTGGTATTTAAATGTATCAAATAAAAAAAATAAACATGAAACAGTCAACATGTGGTAAATGTTTCGCATTACTAAGCAGGGTTCACACTTGTAACATACCTTCGTATCGTATCCTCTATACAATCAGGACTAGCGTGGGTTGACGATACACATGACTCGTTTGAAACAAAATTTTGGTCAATCCGATCCTTGTTTCATCGCGTTCATTGTAATGATCCATATAAGTTGATATCGTTGTTGTTGTTGTTGTTGTTGTTGTTGTAACAGTCCCTAGCCACTGTTGTAGCGTTGGAATACTGGCGTAAAGATTATGGATAAGCAACCAGTAGTTTACGCAGCATACATATACATGCATTGTGCGAAAAAGAAAAGAAGGGATATAAAATGGTTGCAGGAATGAATGGGTGAAATAAAAGAAGAGTTGGTGAGATTAAGTGGTAATAAATTGCTTGCTGGTTTGAAATTTTAAGGTATCTGTGGACAATATAAAAATGTTACAAGAATGACACCGGCCTATTTTGAGTTTCGCATAAATTTGATTTGTCGCAGAGTGTTGAAGGAGGATACTTACATGAAGAAAGTCTTAAGGGCTCAGGAAACAATGTTTACTGTTCATACATTTGATTAAAATGAAAAATACTTTTCTTGTTCTATTCCATATTAATGCACTAAGAAAAGTGAATGAATTAAATCCGTGCCACAACAATACTTGGTTCGGAGCACCTTCAGGCCGATTCTACACTAGCGGTTAAAACGCGGCGGTTTTACCGCTAGCTTACGCCCTCGAAATCTTGAATCTACACCTGACTGTCAAAACGCTACTGTTAAACAGCTATCAAAATGCTACTGATTCTATACTATCGGTTTTAAATGCCGCGGTTGTTTCTTCCACTTGTGCAGAATGGTTTGAAAATGGACTTTGTACAGGCCGGCTATATTGCGGAACTTATTTTGTTGGAGGAAACTCGCAAAAAAAACTCATATAAAGAAACGGTTGACTCACCCCATAGAATTAAACCATATCTCAACAGGACAGTTTCATATTATGTTTATGAATCACATAATGCACCCAGAGAAGTTCTTTTTTCTACTATAGATTGTCTGTGGTTTCATTTGATGAACTACTTGGTTTAGTGAATGGAAACATTGCAAAACGTAATACCATCTTGGGGAAGAGTATTATTCTGCTGAAAGACTTGTGACATTGAGGCACAGCTGCCTGTTAACGCCTGGTGTAGTTTGATTCGCGTTTCTACCACTAGGCGATTTTAACGCCTCCAGAGGTAGCGGTCAAAACGCTGATTTAAACGAAAACTTATTTTTTAACTTGATAACAAGGGTTTCATTCAAAGGCGTGGTTGCTAGCGTTTTAACCGCTAGTGTAGAATAGGTCTCAGACATGTCGTGTCTTCAGCCCGTATCTTCTTTTGATGCGACGGTGAAATAGCTACGCGAAGCGGGTCGCAGTGATCTGATACGAGGTTCTGGCCATCAGAGAGACGTCAGTTGCAGACATGAGCTCGCTCGAAAAAGACATATTTTTGACTTGATGATTTTGTACGTGTGTTAATTTGTCTTGATTTTCTTTGAATAAAATGTAAATATGTTTCTTTACAGTAATGAAAAAACCATCACAATTACCCGATTTATTATTTTTATTTGGAAACTTATTTCCTCGCAAGGTGAATAGGCCAAAGAAATAAGCCTTCATATTGTTATTCCAAACAGATGATATTTTGCGATGCTTTTGCAAGAAATGCCAAGCAACACTGACCGCATATAAACTACTGTATCACTTCAAGCCAATATTTCACGATACATGTCGAGGGTGGTGAGGGGAAGATGTGTGTTTTTTTTGTCAATTTTGTTTCACGCTAGATCAAATTTTTATAGCGACTAAACTAATCAAATGTCTTCTGTAGTTTTGTCTAGCTGGAAAAAAAAATCTTTTGGGCGATTTTATCTTGTTGTTTTTTATTTTAATAGTATGTAGGTACAAGTAAGGTAGACTCCCAAATTAGTTTGGCATTAGTAAGTGGGCTCTGTAAGTATTCGTTGTCAGTATATTGAATTATTTAGAATATGAATCTGCAACAACATTTTATTTTATATTTTGCTAAAGGAATGTTGGCAAGTCAATACATTTTCAGCATGTATTGACCAAAATTTAGGGAAGACTGGAAGTTCTAATATTAATTCTCCACATAAAAAAATACAATAAAGGGTAAAAACGACGACTCTTAAAATTATCTATATTTATATAGTAAAATAAGTGGGTGGGGCTTAAACTAAAATTGGTGGGCGCCACTCCTAGAAACTACATTATGGAGAAAAAACCTTTAGTTCGACTAACTCTTGACAGTGGTGCGACGGCTATTAACACTCTAGACCACTGGATGTGCTCGCGAACGTTTTCTGGATGATAAAATGTTAATGATAATTTCACTATCCCAACTACAACAATGGTGTTCTGTAAATTTCTACAAGAGTTGGAGGAAAATACATAAAATACAATATGAACAATTTAAATAAAATGGATCACTGAATTAAATGTACTAATTAAAATTACATTAAAACCCAATCATTGAACTTTTTTGTGGGCTATAACTTATGATTATTATTGTTTCATTGCTACCACATCCCAATCCTACCTATGGAATTCCAATTAAATATAATTTATAATCTTACAGATAAAATCTATTTTATTACAGATTATTTAGTTAAATAAAAAAATTATTGTTGAAAAAATATTAATCAATAATCAATAGTCGTATTAATAATTTTGCAGAGAATAAAATATTAATTGAGGTTCTAGAAGAACTGAAGTTTCTGAATGTTTTAGATGTATACTGGAAGACTGATGTTCGAGAGAGAGAAAAACATAATTTATTGTTAAAGATTTGGATAGATCTCACCAAAAAATAAGTACATGTTGAGATAGCACGAATGTCTGAAATTTGTTTTATTTTCTTAATTTCAACTGCTCCACATTTGTTAAGGAAATAAACAGTCTCTAGTTCTTCCCTGGACACTTAACTTTCTATTTGACACTTATATTTCACTTTTAAACTAATGTTCCACTTTGAAAATAAATTTGATTTAGGAGCCACACAGATTTCGTTCCATGTTTTTAAGACGCCGAAGAAAGAAGACCCTAATCTTCTTCAAATAGTGTTGCAGGAATCAAATTTAAAAACTTTATTTTTACAAGTCCAAAGAGAATATTTATTAATTATAACAAAAGTTGGTCATGGACTAGGGATCAAATAAATATACTACAAAATACAATTTAATATAAAGGTTGAAAATAAATGGCAATAAATATGAACATTGTTTTAAAAGGAATCATAATGTTTATTTCCATCTGTCAAAATTGAAATGCACGCTAGTTTTAAAGGTAATTAATACATCACGTTGTATTTTCTTGCTTCTTTTATAGTTACGAGACACGCCACTCACTTGTTTAACAGTCCTGCCCATGCCTTGGAATCATAGCGAACGCGAAAGAAAAAAGACCCGACAAACTTCTTATAGAAGGAAAAATATGTTTAATGAAAAGGCAAGTGCTCTTCCCTAGCTCAAAATTCATTATTTTAATTATTTTAAACAGTTTAAAACGTTCTTCCTTCTGTTTTATGGTGATAAATTGTATTATTTTGTCACGCACGGCAACACAGCGCGTTATGCTGCGGATGAACTTTGAAATACATTCATGATTTAATTCAACCAAAACTTAAATAAATTGTAAAATATTTACAAACTAGAAAAATATAGAGACATATACGGTAGGGTGGCAAATACCATTACAAAGTTTATTTTATTTTCTAAGAATGCTTAGTCACAACCAACTAGACTCTATAGTAAACAATAAGCCGACCTTGCCTTAACCTTTATGTTTTTTTTTAAATCGTGTGAATATTCGAAAATCTAGCCGCAAGTTGGATCATTCTGGTAACTGTTGGCGGTATTCTGGCAATGAGTTTACGACATTGATCTAAATGAGTCTCTGTCTCTCGCAGAAAATACCGCCACATTTCATGTAGCATGCTACGTTTCCCTGGTGTGCGAGCCGCCTAGGAGTAAACGCACATGTTGGGGTGAAACTCACACACAGCGAAGGGAAAAACCATTGGAAACTTTCATTGGTTGCCCAGCGAACTAATGACTCAGATATTTGTTTTTATATTACCTAAGGCAGGGCCAGATCTACCCCCAAAATGTTCTTAGGACTTAGGCTCATGGTATGCTAGATATCCCATCTGGTGCTGCCCACATTATTCAGACTTTTGTCACCTTTTGTTAAAATAGTGATAGTAAATCAGTGTAATATCGAATTTAACTTATTTGAGGTATTTAACGTGAACTTTCTGAACCGACTGATTACATTTTCACAAGATAATTTCTATGAGCGAGAGCTAAAGGGCCTACCAATTTTGCCGGGAAATATATTTTCACATACCTTCCACAGACCACAATCAACATGAAACCTACGTTGTGCTACGTATTTTTTTATCACTAGAAAAATTCGTCGACACCGGCTGAGTTTGAACCCTTAAACATCGAGATCAACCGTTATGTTAAACAAATTAATACTGTGATGGGCTAAAGGCATTTAACCCGTCACAATAAGATATAATTAATTTACACTGTGATCCTAAAAATGCTTCTATTAAAACATTAGCCGATCACCTTCTACAAATTGCTTTTGACTCACCATGTGCTACATAGACATAAACTTAACTTAATTCCATACTTCAAATAGTGACCAGTTCCGACTACAACAGCACGAGTTTTGGGCCGTTTCAACTAAAGATATAGTCTTCTCTTAACAAACACTTTCGCTATACACGCCGTTGTTGTGACAGAATCTCCACCCTCCTTGGTACAACGATACATCAACGCGAGAGGAAGAGTGATTTTTCCTTCCGTGCCCCCTTCTCATCCGCAAGCTTGATAGTATAAATTGGGATGTTCCATCCACCTTATTTGTACTCATCGTCTTGACCTCGTCTGGAGAAGGAATGCTCTAACCAAGACTGACTACGCATCCAGTCCAACCGTCATGAGGGTATGGGTGGTCCCGCCGCTTCAGCGCAATTAGGTGGTACAATGTGATTATTTCTCCTCCAGAGAAACCTTTTATGGGTTGCGACATGTCAATTTAACTATGCCTTCTTTTTATTTCTATTAGCTAAGTTTAGCTCAACTAATATTGTTAGGGTGTAGGATGTGATTATTTATCCTACAGATAAACCTTGTCTGGGTTGCGAAATGTCAATAAAGCTATGATTTACTTTTAAATATATTAGCTAAGTTTGGCTTGATTAATATTGTTAGAATGTAGGATGTAATTATTTCTCCTTCAGAGATACCTTGTATATGTAGCGACCTGTATATTTAACCATGTTTTGTTTTGAAACTTAATAACTTTGTTAAGAGAGACGTAGCTAGGCATATGTTGTTAGAGCGCAGCAAGGGCTAACTTAATTTAGTCATAATCAAGGCCGTAGCCAGGTGGTTTTGGGGGTTTAACCTCCCCTCCATTTTTATGAACAAAATATATGTGGTTTTATTTATAGTTCAAACAAAATCAAAATTAAGGTACAAGTACAAATTAGGGGGCTGTGTTACAATAAAAAGCACTTTAGAGAGCTTTTAGAGGTGTTTAATTTTTTTTTTAATTCCTAGGCTTCGGCAGTTATGGTGTTATGTGAACACTTTTTCTCCCTTTTAATATGGAATAAATCCAAGTTAAGAAGTCAGCTTACATATAAACATTTACAAAGCTCAATGAGGATTGTTTCTCTAAATTTTGATAATTTAGTAAGTGGGAAGCGATACCGGATTTCCAACAAACAATGTTTATGATAAATTACTATTGTGAGATATTGTTTTAAATGAAAAATATTTGAATTTTGAACTAAGTTTATTATTAATGTCTTTGTCATAACTATTTATTTTTTATTTAGCCATTGTTTTTAATATTGTAGACTGACAGTTAAAAATTGTTTTTTTTCTATATGACTTTTGAGTCCGCGTTAAAAGTATATATGTTTGTAGAATTCAGTGTACTTTATGAATAAAAATGGGTTGAAGGGAAAAAAAAGATAAGCTTTTTTTATTCTGTATAAACATTTAAAATGTATAATATAATAAATAAAAATCTTATGTGCAGCCCATATTGCCTCCTTAACGATATGATGCGACCCTCACACTTGTTTGAGTTCGACATCCTTTGTATAGACTATAACTGTGGGATTTTCTCCTGCTCCTCTTGTTGTCAATTTAATGAATGTTTTGTGCCCTTCCGGCCTTGTCTAGGTAACTGGTGTAGTAAGTTACCCGGAGCTTTTCTGTGCTCCATAATATTTATATATGTCTCACTTTGTGGGTTTTGTTCACAGTCATGTATTATCATTAGTAAAGGCTTTCTTAATTAGGATTGAGCCTCTCAATTGCCTCTTTGAATGTTCTTTTTAAAAAAAACTATGTGCCATATCTGTTTTGGCCATTGTAAATTCAATGGTGATCACCTAAATCATGTAGAAATTGTGCTGTAAAGAAATACTGTTTAGTTGCAATGGTATATCGTTAGACTAGTTACTTGAAGTCCTAGCTATAAAGTTAGAACTTAACTCTATTTTACATATTCTGTTTATTCTCTTTGTTATCTAAAAACTATGATGTCACACAGTCCACTTGACCAATTAAGGGGGAAATTACCATTTGTTGTATATTCTGTGTAACAAACTTAAATGATATATTAACCAGGAAATAACCATGTAATATTCTCTGGAACGTTGCTGACATTAAACTGGCATTAAACTGGCATTTATTTAACCTGCTCTCTATGTTTCTTAATAATCCTTGCACATTTACAATTTGTGTTTAATATAAAGGGTTCAATACCATTTGTTTCTACAACGACATATTCGTGTACACGCGGACAAACATGTCACTCTCGTCTGGTCTGGTTTTCCGTAACTGGGGAGTACGGAACTCAAAAACCCGAGTGGATGTCCGGATGTGATTTTTACTTAATATAAATTAGGGCACAGTTATTCTAAATTCTACTTTCTTCATGCCTACCCCATTAGTTTAAATATGAGGGTATCCCAGACGAGTAGTAAGAAGCAAAGCAAAAAAAAGTTAGTTTTTTAGCACCGCACATGTTCAGGTTATAGCCATACGTACTAATTACGCTAATGATTTAAGGATGAGTAAGTTTGAATTTAAAGAATATGTACCCACATTTGTGTGGAGAGAGAGTGGGAAAATCACCCTCAGTACACCCAACCGAGATTCGAACCCAAATATCCCTGTCATCGGCAGTCTAGTCTATTGAAAGAGTGACGCCTTAAACCATTCGACCACAGAGCAGGTAATATGTCAATAATATGATGACTTATAAGCACTATAAATATAATTCGACAAAAGAATGAATGTATTATTTATTTCAAGCCTGTTTAGCAACAGAACCGTGGTAGCTTTTGGTTTTGTCAACAAAGGGTGCAAAAAATGTATTGGTAGGGGATGTTTGGGTTTTATTGAGACCAAAGACGAAGCCAGGCCAAAATTTCAGGGGCGATTTGGAGGCATCACCCCAAATTTCCACATACAAAGAAGAAAAATTAGGAATATTAAATTATTTTAGAATCCATCTGGAGTTAATTTTTATATTAATTGATAAAAGGGGTTATATATTTATGTGCTATCAATTTGTTATCATTTACATAATTACGTAGCGCCTCCTCCCTCCAAGCCTTAAATTAAGGCAAAGGAATATATATTCCATTCACGATAGGAATTGACTTCTGAAAGGCCTTTTTCCCTACCATAAATCTAATATATAGTAGGATATTGGTAGGAAAAAAGACCTTTCAGAGAGTAACTTCTACCGTGAATGGAATATTACCCCACCCCCTTTAGATTTATTTCACCCTTATTATATTTTAGATTATGATACACATAAAAACTAACTTCAAATAGCTTCTAAAAACAAATAATTAAAATAAGTATCGGGTGAAAACCATTCTAAATAGCGGCCATGACTGTCATCATTAAAAAAAAAATCTTAGTGAAAACCACTCCTAAATAGTTTCTAGAGAAATATAATTTCCGCAAATAAACTCCAGTGGCAGTATCCAATTGTCAAACGTTTGCTGATGGAAGGCCCCGGAACTCTTTAGACCCGGGGAAAGAGGAAAAATCCCTCAAAACTCCTTTTTGTTAAATACCTTTCCCCCTCCATCCAAATAGGGTTCCGCTACCGTTAGCCCAACCTGGATAATATTCTAAAAATTATTTCATCTTTCACTAATAAAGTTGGAGATTTAAAAATTTGTTCTTGTAGAAAAGGTTTAATCACCGCTGCCCACATAGTCCAACATTGTACACTTTTTAAATAAATACATTTCTAACCTGGAACAATTTATGGCAGCCTCTGACCCATGAGACACATAGGTATTGAAAAGAGTGATCGATGGCAGGAGTTGGCATTACACACTAAGCTTACAAAACAATAAGCATTCACACTAATATATAACAAGTACTTATTTACAGACAGGCTGGTATAAAACTGCCACTATTTATATTTTCGCAAACTGCAACCAGTTGGGGTTTGATACATTTACCTGCCCAGACGTGGTGCAAAGACAAAAAATAAAAATATTCCTTACACTAGATATTAAATTGTTAATATTTCCTTACCTTATATAATAAACTGTTAATATTTCCATACCCTAGATATAGAAATGTTAATATTTACTTATCCAAGATATTGAAATGTTAATATCTTATTACCTTATTAAATGAACTTTTAATATTTCCTCAAGGTATTGAACTGTTAATATCATATTACCTTAGTTATTGAAATGCTAATATTCCATTACCCACATATAGAAATGTTAATATTTACTTACCCAAGGTATTGAACTGTTAATATCATATTACCTTATTTATTGAACTGTTAATATTCACATACCCTAGATATAGAAATGTTAGTATTTACTTACCTAAGATATTGAACAGTTAATAGTGCTTGTAGTACTATTTTTTTTATTAGTAATAGGTCTACGTTAAACACCAAGTTTATTAATGCGTATTTTAAGGAGCAAAGATTGGGAAAGTGAACTTATAATAAATTAAACCAAATCAGCGTGAAGAGGGAATGTAAAAATTAAAATGTTTAATCACATGTTTAAAAAAAAGAGCTTAGGTGGAACTCATCCAGAATTCGAATATTGACCTCCCTGATAACGGCAACCCAGTATATGAGCGAAAGCTCATCCACAGAAACGGGTTGTGTTAACGTAGCATGCTAATGTTTTCTTTAATTTATTTGGAAAACTTCGAAATGAGATGTCTCAAATAACGGTCGTCAAATTTCATAACATTTTGCTGCGATTCTTGGGAAATAAGACAACTTCCTTCTCCTTTCTCAAGATCACGTAGAGCAGTCTTCGAATGGAGTACTTTCCTGACTTGATCGTTTTAAGTAAATTATTATCAAAATGCTATCATTCGTAAAAAGTGTTTAAAGTCCTTGGCCAACACTTTGGCCAGGAATGTATTAATAGTTATTATAAACGTGTCTTTATTTTCACCACGCATTTGAGTATAGGGAGAGTGGGAAACCATTTAGAAAAACTCAGTACACCCGACAATATTCAAATCCCGATCTACTCATCCCCTACAGGCAATACAGCCACTTTCGTGTTTTTTAGTAGCCTGTTGGAAAATAAGGGTTACTCTTGAATCAATCTGACTATATTATTATTATTATTATCATCATCATCATCATCATCACTGCGTCTTACTGCCCGTTCGGGCTATACGCACTTACGCTATTGAGTAATGGTAGGGTGATTACGAGATAAAATGGAGGACCTACAGCTTAACGTGGAATCCGAACCACGGTGGAGGCCTGGCATTCCTCCATTCACAAGTTATGATTAATACATATCTTGTCAGAGGTGAAGGAAGGGTTTGGCAATCAGATAAATCTGTGCCGGGACCGAGGATTGAACCCTATAACAGAAGTCCGACACCTCACCCCTAGACCACCAGGTCACCTAGCTGACTAAAATAACTCCAAACAACAAGTAGTGGCCACGAGGTATTAATGTCAAGCACAATTAGTCTGGTTTACAGATGATGGGGAGGTCTATGTTCGAATCTCAATCGGGTTAAGTGAAACTGTATTTTTCCTAAATGGTTTCCCACGCCCCTTCCACACAAATGCATGTACATTTCCTCTAAGTTTTACCTTTCTAATATTCTACCGGTGTAGTTTTACAATTCGTAGCCCGGACGGGTAAATAAGACGCTTTATAAAAACAATGGCTTCACTTTTTCCTAATTCTAATCTTGTTTGTTTAATAATGCTAACGAGTGAATCCTCCCTCACGCTCTCCGCACATTGCGTAACGTGTTGCGGGCCCGGCATTGGCCGGGTCCATTCCTCGGGCATGCGCGGTAAAGTTCCGCTTGGAGAGAGACCGGACGTGCCGCCGTCGAACAAGATCGATACGGACGGTCGTCGTTGGGGAGTGAAGCGGATTATTATCAGCAGCTACCATGGACGTCCCCGACACCTCGTCGTCGTGTCGAGGATAGCGGGCAGGTTGTCGTCATTATTATTATTACTATTCGCAGGGCCTTGCTATGGCCTCGATCAACGCCGGGATCATCCTGCTCCTACTCCCCCTACTGGCCACCCCGGGGCAAGAAACGGAGACCATCAAGTTCCAGATGTAAGTAAGGCAGACACGCAGGTGGAGTCCAATTTATATTTAAAGGGACTTTAATAAAACACATACTTTTTTGCAGCCAATATTGATAACAGCTTACTACCTTATTACTGTTATTTTATATTTATTAATATCTATCGAAAGTGACGGTTGCAGATCACACTGCTTGACGTATGGATGCGTGAAAGTAGATCTAGGTTAGTAATTTTTCTAGCAGTTACATTAGACTATCCGTATTAAAATAAGAAGTTAACAAGTGGACGGCTGGACATGTATCGACATTTTAATTTCACCTCTCAAGTTCGTGACGTCAATCATGACGTATTCATAATTTAACATTGAAGTGTTTATAAAACATATCCTCACTATTTGTACGTATGTATGTCAAATTAATTTTAATTCTAATCACATGTCAACCTCAATCAATGCTTACACTATTACAAAGTTCTTAATAAAAAGGTTAAAGATAGCTTACTTGTTTTCAGTACGTTTATTACATATTATTACGATTATTTATTTTATTAATAAAAGCCTTTTAGAAAATGCAAACTTTTTTGCAGTCAACAGTAGTAATATTTTATTAGTGTAATTTTACATGTATTGATAGTATAGGCCTATATCAAACGTAACCGCTACAGAGAACATAACTTGACTTATGAATAAGTGAAAGTAGATCCTAGTTCCTAGCTGTCGGATAGCGAAAGCTCTTTATATGAACATTTTACGGGTCAAACCATGTAAAGATTAAAATTGAAAGGTTTCACAGGGGGAAAAAAACAGAACAAAAACACATCGAATAGTCGTCGCAGAGTGTAAGGTCAAATTTAATTCAACGAGCTATTTAATGTGGACATTATAAATACACACATATACACAAAATATACAATATGCAGTGGTAATCGTGGCGGTAAAATATAGTTACTAAAACCGCTTCCATATATTCATACGTCAATTCAGGTGAGCTGTTGCTGTCATTGACAAATAGTGTCAATTTTTAACAGCTATAAGATATAGTACCTATTTTCATTGTTGGCTACTCTAGCAGTGGTGTGGATAGGATATATTCCGGCGGGGAGGATTGGGTTATACTTGTTTGTGTTACCAATTAAATACAATCATTAACAGTAGTAATTATAGTCAAACACCTTAACTCAGTCGGTAGCATGTATGTCTACGGAGCTAAGGGTCCCGGTTATATTCCTAACATGGATGAAAAATTGATCATTGGTGGAATGTGATGAATTAAAGGCCGGGGGCTGGATGTTGTGTCTGTTCTGGATTCAAACTAGTTTATAAGTCGTTTGCTGATATAATCAGTCGGTTCAAAAAGTGCACGTTAAATGCCTCGAATAAATAAAATTGTAGTAACAATACATAAATTCGAATAAATATAATAATAATACAGGTAATCTTTGAATTATCAATCACTTTGAAACCCACTTCGGGGGTCGCGTGGTTTGAAGCGTTACTCTCGCAATAGAGCAGACTGCCGAAGACGAGGAGAGCGGGGTTCAATACCAATGGGCTTTCCTAAATGGTTTACCACCCTTCCTTCAAGCAAATGCGGATGCACTTCCTCTAAACTAAACCTTTATAATCCCTGACACACTAGTGTAATTAGTACTCTGACAAGACGTGTATTAACTACAACTTGTGAATGTGTGGAATGCCAGGCCTCCACCGTGGTTCGGATCCCACGTTAAACTGTAGATACTCAATTGCATCTCACAATCACCCTACCATTACACATTAGCTTAAGTGCGTACAACTCGAACGGGTAGTAAGATGCGGTGCTAATAATAATAATAGTAATTTTCTTTATTATAGTGCTGGCCGACAGTTGTAGGACCTATAGCAGGCCAACAAGTACCTTACACCTATATATAATTACACGAGAAAATAAGATAAACAACAATAGCTAAATAATTATATATAAATATGAATAGTTACGAAAAAAATAGTAATTAATAATGATAAGAATAAAAAAAAATAACAATAATGACAAATAACTAAAGCGTAGTTAAAAGCAGTAGGCCCAACAATATGAAAAAAAATCATAATATTGTAAATTTAAATATTATAGGCAGAACTTATATATGATAAATTATTGATATGAGAGTTCCTTAAATAACTCCTTGAATTTAGATTTTCTTTTATGATAAAAGTCGAATTCGACAAATCTATAATTGGCGCTATGGATACAACGACCTATAGGGCTCACCTTATATGAGCTATTGAGAAAAAATAATTTTGGATTACGAGAAGCCCGAGAAGGGATATGAATGCCTACATGATCAAGGACAAATTTGCAAGAAATTTTGCTATTAGAAATATTAAAAACAAATAGGAAATCACAATAAAGTCTACGCGAGAAGAGAGTTTGGAGCATTAAGAGGTTTCGAACTCTGTCATAATCATAATAAATCTGTCAGTAAATAATTTGTCATAGCACGCAAAGACAAATTTTCTTTGAACGTTTTCTAACCTAAGAGAGTCAGTTAAGGTAATGGAATTCTAAGCAACAGTAGCATATTCTAACTTAGATCTAACCAGGGCGTAGTACAGACATAAAATATAGTCAACTTTCTTAAATGAAGACGTAATAAATTTAAGAAGTCCAAGTAATTTCAATGACTGGGAAATTACATGGTCAACATGATAGTGGAAAAAAAAGTTTGTTATCCAGGAGAACACCAAGATCATTAATATAAAGGGTACGAACTATGTTTTCATTAACCAATTTATAAGTAAAAAAGAAAGGATTAGTTTTCCTAGTAAAAGATGTATAGTTGGTCTTAGATTTATTAATAGACATCATTTTCAAAAGACCATTGTAGAATACCATTTATATCATTTTGCGAATCTATACAATCTGCAATTGATTTGATATTTTTAAATAATTTTACATCATCAGCAAAGAGTAAATAACTATATGAGTTCAAATATTTACCAAAGTCATCAATAAACACGTTAAATAGAAGAGGACCTAAATAATAACATCTGGCATTTAATCCGGACGGGACGAACACACACACACACATATATATATATATATATATATATATATATATATAATTTCACTTGCACCAAGTCTTATTACTTTTGGGGTCTCAATATTGGTTGTTTGTGGTTTCACCAAGATCAACCATAGTAGCCCCAGGGGTGCACATACATACATATAGAGAAGTAAAAAGAAAAAGGATGTAAATAGAAGTATTGCAATTTAATGAAACAACATGATACATGATAAATATTTAGCACGTAATCTCAATAAGAACAGTCTATACAAACTAAGTAAGATTTTAGGTAGCATTGCCTAAGTCTAGGCCAACAAGGGGCGTGAGGCGCCAGAAGGACTAACTCAGACAATTGAGTTACGTTACTGGTCCCTCAATCACAAGGCATGTTGGCTGCGCACGTT
>CABFVX010001028.1:62018-95303 GCA_902151425.1 Timema shepardi | reverse complement strand
CAGTTAAAGGTGTTGAGGCGTGTGAATTGTATTGATTACCGAACAAACTTTTTTGTTTTATTTGATACTAAACTATTTTTTATACCATAAAAAAATCTCAACATAGAAATATTTAAAATTTTACCTTTTTTAAAAATGGATATATCCTAGTACGAATTAAAAGAATGGCGCTCCGCGTATTACTTGTTCAAGGTATCCAGGGGTGACCTGGTGGTCTGGGGGTAAGGTGTCAGACTTCTGTGCTGGCGGCCGGGGTTCAATCCTTGGTCCCGGCACAGATTTATCTGATTAACAAACCCTTCCTTCACCTCTGACAAGACATCTTGTGAATGTGGGGAATGCCAGGTCTCCACCGTGGTTCGGATCCCACGTTAAACTGTAGATCCTCCATTTCATCTCACAATCACCCTACCATTACACATTAGCGTGCGTATAACCCGAACGGTTAGTAAAACGTGGTGCTAATAATAATAATCTTCAAGGTATTCACATTTCTTCGTTGATGGGGCAGAGACGATGATAGTGGAACGTTTAAGGAAATGTTCCCAAGTTTACGTGAAGTTTGTGTGAGAGAGAGAGAGGGAAACCATTTAGGAAATTTCACCCTCAGTGCACCTGACCGGGATTTGAAACCCCATCTCACCATCTCTAACCATCTATAGTCTATTGGGACAGTGACGCCTTAGAACATTCGACCCCTGATGCGGGTTATTTTTATATACGCACACTGGACAAATGCGTCGGCCTCATCGTTTTGCAGTTACGGTAGCTCTGGGTTTGAATTCCCGCCTAATGTACTGAGACGTTCTTTTCCTAAATGGTATTTAACTTAGTGGGTGACAAATGCTTATCTCAAAATTATATCTTAGTATTTGGAGTTCTTAACATCCATGGGTAAACATCTTTTTACCTTAAAATTTAACTTTATTAAAATTGTTCATTTCTAAATTCAATTTTTTGCCGTTCTAAAATATCCTTAGAGCATACATTATTCTCCGGAATCGAATTAACATTGACAAGTACTGATAACATTGAAATCCAAGTTAAGCAAGAAACCTAAATTTTTAGATACTTTTAAAAATTAAAACAAAGGACATATCAAACTTAATATGATGAGGAATGTGACGGTACCCACATTAGCGCAATAAAAAGTATGGGAAAATAGGTGATGAGTTACGTATGAAAAACTACCGCCAGTTAAACCAGCCGAGATTTGAATCGTGACCCTTTGGTCAAATACGACCTTGATAGAAAGCCTAGCGCTTAAGACTACGCATCTCCTAGCGCGGGTCATACGAACAAAGTACAAGAACTATCTTTAGAAATAACCAAAGGGACAAACACATTTTTTTTAAATAAAGTTTTAGTTTCTTTATTATTTATTTTTTAGAACACCACCATCGATCTCGATGGTCTTGAATTAAAATGCTCACCTCATGACCCGATGTTTAATCCAGACAAGCTTGACGGATTTTTCCAGAGCGATAAAAATTCGTATCATGACTTCTGTCGGAGAGGAAGGAAAGCCGCTAGTCCCATGTAGATTGTTGCATGTAAAAGAACTCTGGAAGGTGTGTGAAAATATCTTTCCGGAAAAATCGGTAGAAAATTTCGCGCTCGCTCTTAGAAATTTACTGGGGAATAACCATACTTTCTTAAATCCCCTAGTGCATGTTATTTCTACCAGATGGTGTAGGCAGCACTAACCAGAACAACTGAAGGGCTGAAAGCATGCCCAGCTCCAGATTAACAAAAATTACATCAAACCAAGCTTCAAGTTGTTAACTTAAGAAGTAAAACACCATGGTTTTTGATGACCTAATTTAATATGGAAGGAATGAAGAGGATAAAATGCACCTACACTAGCGTGAACAGTGAATGAGTAAAATCACATAGGGGGAAAAAATAACCCCAGAGCACTCTGCCGAGATTATAACTCGACCTTCCAACCAATAACAAATGAATCTATCGCAAGCCTGACGACTATCGTATGACCACAGGTACGAGATTATAGGGAATATTGAAAGGAGTAACAGATAAATAAGACCAGAAAAAAAAGAGGAATTTACAGATTTCGAGTTATAGATGGTTTTCATCAGTTATATTCCAAGTGTATTACAGCCTCCCAGGTTCCTCAGAGATTCGCAAACGTTAGCCGCCACTAAAATACACAAATACTAGATGTAAGAAAATATACACTGTCACTGAGGAATTTCCCCAAGTTATACGTTGTGCTTATCAAGCGTTCCTTATTTCGCCTGATTAAAATAGTCGTTCTGTCAAACAAAAGCGTGAGCACACTGATCGATAGAACATTGCAGCCTTGCCAACGAAACATGGACGAGTTTATTTAGGAAAGAAGGTATAAACAAAGTAAGGCCAACATTTCTAATTGGACTATATATTCCACATCCACCAGGATTTAACATTTGAATCACTTAAATTAATACTTCGCGCAAGACGTAGGGTAGAAGGCTCTTTAAAAAAATTAACGTTCACACCCTCATCGGCGGGAACGCGGAAAAAGGCGTCAGTCCATAATTGGATAATTTTCTTGTTGGGGAGGTCTGGTTTCGGATCCCGACAGGATATACTAAGGTATTATTTTCCTAGTGGTTTCCTCCTCTCCTTTCACACATGCGCGCACTGCACCTTTTCACTAAAACTCTCCCTTCTTTACTTCATTCCTATTAGTAGTAAATATGCGAATAGTTCGTGACGAGTGCACGTTGGGTAAAGCTAAATATGCGAATAGTTCGGACGAGTGCACGTTGGGTAAAGCTAAATATGCGAATAGTTCGGATGAGTGCTCGTTGGGTAAAGCTAAATATGCGAATAGTTCGGACGAGTGCACGTTAGGTAAAACTAAATATGCGAATAGTTCGGACGAGTGCACGTTGGGTAAAGCCTGAGATCAGTGATTTGCAGTCTTGTTTCTGACCCAAAAGATTGAGCCTTAATCATGACCTAGCACACAAGGTATGTTTTATTTTATTGAGGTTTTTCCTCAATCTTTTCATGTGAATGCTGGGACATTTCTTTCAAATTCACTTTCTTCTTGTAGAATTGGCTCCGAAACACCCTGAACGTGTTTGACCTTACTTGAAGTCTTCAATCAGGATTCGAACCCATGTTTATGAGGTAGGATTAAATTGCGCCTTGTAATATTATCAAGGTATTTAACGAGAGCCTTTTTTTGAAACAAATTAAACATTTCAGCACACGAATCACAAACCAACTTAAGTTGAAACCTGTCTTGGGTTACCAGTTTTAAAACCAACTAAGGTAGAAAATGTTTCACTTTGAAACATTTGGATTTGCTCCAGTGATAATTTGACGGTGTGAGGTCGGAATTCTGTGCTTGTTCTATAATGAAGCTTATTTAAGACAACATTAACCGCAAGCAACTAATTTAAATAAAACAAACCTAGCAAAGTGTCGGTGCAGGGGTGGACTGGCAAGTTCCAAGCGGCCCGAGACTACAAATATAACGGCCCTTAATATACATTCAGTGAAGCTATGTTTCAGTGTAAGTTGAAGGGGTGAGGTGAAGTATGTTTAGTATGTTTTTCATCAGTAAATTTAATCTTGAGGCCATTTCAGCTACGTATCAATAATTACGTCACTATTCAGTAAACTTCAGCTTTTACTTTCTACTACCATGAGTAAAAATACTTATATTGTTAGACAAAATCTGGGAGACTAATGTTGATATATTTAAGCTTGTAAGCACCTGTTAGTTGTGTATATAACAAAGCTAGTAGCAGTCAGCAGTCACAAAACAAATAATTTTATGTTTATCTTAAGAAATTGTTAATAAACAACACCCAAAAAACACAAATGGGATGATTATACACTTTGTCATCGTCTATTTCTTCGCAATTGATATATTCTAGTCACCTCAGACTTACTCGCGGGAATAATAAAAACAACTATTTAGAATAGAATGGATAGCTTTATTTTAGTTGTGAATGGTTATGGCAGCCCAAATAAAACCGTCCCACCGAGATATCTCCTGGTAGTCCAGTCCACCCCTGACGCAGTGTAGTATCTTAGCTCTTAGAATGAGGGTAAACCCAAACACTGCTAGAATTGAGCTACAAACTAAAAAAAAAAATTTTTAAGGGTTGTGCATATAATTATTTTATTACTATTGCGTTTAACACGAAGGTTATTAACAACTCACCCTCTTAGGTGATCGAATGGGGGAAGACTCCAAGGCGTCAATCTCGCAACAGACTGGATTGCCAGTGAAGGGAAGAGCGAGAATCGACTATCGGTTGGGTGTCCTAAGAGTAGATTTTTCTAGATCGTTTTCCCTTATCTCTCCATGAAAATGTGGATAAACTTCCTCTAAATTCTACCTTCCTCGTCTCTACCCCATATGCGGCTTAATCTAAGGAGTAAGAGACAAGTAGAGCTATTTTAAAGGAAATACATATCCTTCAGTAATAAGCTACAGTGATGAACCAACCATAATGCTCCCGGTCAAAATTCAAAAATCAATATCTGCAATAAAGTAAATAACGAGCCTGACAGCGTGATCACTGGCTATCACTTAATCTATGAAATTAGGAACTCAAAAGTTCATTGCCGCACTTACAAAAGTTATCCACCTATTCCTATGTTGAGCTAGTTCCATCCAGTCCACCTCGTTACACCCTATCTCTTTTAGGTACATTCTAATATCTTCCCATGTGCGTCCAGGTCTTCCCAATGGTCGCTTTTCATTGGGTTTGCCAGTAAGTGCCCTGAACACTGTTCTGGATTCTTCCATTCACACTGCATGTCCTGCTCACCGTAATATGAAAGATTTAACCATCGTAACAATGTCTTGTGATGAGTAGAGGATACATCATTATGTAGCCTCATCAATTCCCCAGTGTATTCATCACTTTTTGAACCAAATATCTTCCTAAGCACCTTGTTTTCTAACACCTTCAATTTCTTTTCCTCATGTAGACCACAGGTTTTAGTGCAGATAAATTAAATAGAAAATCTACGCCACGATCTTTGGACAGTAACATTAGCTTTTATGTTTTTTACTACAGGCATTCAAGTCAAATGTAACTATTAACTCCAAACATAGTACAGAACTTACAGTGAAATGAGTATTGCACCTTTCCAACCATCTCACAGAGTAAAAGTTAAAGAAAGGGCCATATTTAAAGATAAAACCCTATCCCCTTTCGTCCAAAACGGTTTGATATTTGGTAGATTGAAAGAATGGTTGATATCAGTGACAATATATCCGGTCCTGAATTTATATTTAAGGATTTTTATTTAAATAAATGGTACGGCGCACCGCACACACTTTCTCTCTTTCTATAAACTCGTAAGATTTCTGAACGGAATAATGTACATTGTATCATCACCACTCCATATAAGAACACGAATAAAATAATATTCAATGATATAGAATCTAATTGAGTCAAAAATGGAGATAGATCATTGCTGTACAAACATTTCTCCTAAGAGGTCTAAGGAAAAATAAAATACTTTTTTAGATACTTACTTAAATTTAATTACTCTAAGGAATTGGAGAATTATTGCGTTAAGACTTAAGTAGTATATGTTTACAAATAAAGCTCACAAAATTGTATTAATATATTTGCAAATATCTCAGAAACTGTTGCTTTTATGAAAATATATGTCAAATAAAAGTTTTTTATTTCTAATAGTCCTACAAGTTTGCAATGATAAGTTGTTTATTATCTCAAATAGTTGTGGATATACGGAAATTAACGCTTCTGTAAAGTACCCAAAAATATTTTTTTATGGAAAAATGAAAATAGCCAGTTTATTTATAATCTTAATCAACGCCTAGATACGAATTTTAATCAAAATCGTTGGAGCAGATATTGAGAAAGCCTATTTTTTCTCTTTTCACCCCTTATAAAACTACTCTTAATTTTAAGTTTTATTAGACACACAGATGGCATTGCAAATACTATTTTTTAGGGTTCGGGGGATCATGAGACGTTGACATCCATTAACATTTCAGGTTAGATTTTTTTTACTGTCGCAATACTTAAACTTTAATGTCCAAAAAGTTAAAAATATATATATAATTGCGTACAGATTGAAAGTTATTGATTTTATAAACATATGTTTCGAATAAAATATTTGTATTATAAATATGTATACATATTTGTAATGCTAGGTAATTTCATATCTCAAATAGTTTCGGAGATATTATAAAAAATGTTAATTTACGCATCAGACCGAAGCCCTTAAAGCCATTTTGCCTAAGACTTAAGTAGTATATGTTTACAAATAAAGCTCACAAAATTGTATTAATATATTTGCAAATATCTCAGAAACTGTTGCTTTTATGAAAATATATGTCAAATAAAAGTTTTTTATTTCTAATAGTCCTACAAGTTTGCAATGATAAGTTGTTTATTATCTCAAATAGTTGTGGATATACGGAAATTAACGCTTCTGTAAAGTACCCAAAAATATTTTTTTATGGAAAAATGAAAATAGCCAGTTTATTTATAATCTTAATCAACGCCTAGATACGAATTTTAATCAAAATCGTTGGAGCAGATATTGAGAAAGCCTATTTTTTCTCTTTTCACCCCTTATAAAACTACTCTTAATTTTAAGTTTTATTAGACACACAGATGGCATTGCAAATACTATTTTTTAGGGTTCGGGGGATCATGAGACGTTGACATCCATTAACATTTCAGGTTAGATTTTTTTTACTGTCGCAATACTTAAACTTTAATGTCCAAAAAGTTAAAAATATATATATAATTGCGTACAGATTGAAAGTTATTGATTTTATAAACATATGTTTCGAATAAAATATTTGTATTATAAATATGTATACATATTTGTAATGCTAGGTAATTTCATATCTCAAATAGTTTCGGAGATATTATAAAAAATGTTAATTTACGCATCAGACCGAAGCCCTTAAAGCCATTTTGCCGAAATATTGAGAGTATCCATTTTGTTTGGAATATTTATTAATGTTTATAAATGAAATTTAATCAAAATCGTTAGAGCCGATTTTGAGAAAATCGACTTTTTCTCTTTTTGCCCTTCAGAAACTACCCTTAATTTTAGGGGTATATAACAAATTCCAAAAAAAAACCTTGGGGCAACCCTATTAAAACCCTAGATATCAAGTTTTAGCTCAATCAGTAAAATAGTTTAGTCTCTAGTTTGAGGTACAGACAGACAGACAGACAGACGGAAATTCAAAAACAACTTTTTCGGATTCAGGGAGTCATGAAACGTCAAGATTCATCAAAATCTCTGGTTCGATTTTTTTGACGATCACCATATTTCTCTACCTGTAAGATAGAGAGAAAGTTAAAATACAATATTACTTGACTATACACAGTTCATATATCCTCATATATCCAGTCCTTAAAATATTTACTAGATTATATCTGGCCAAAAATCTTGAAAATAGTATATTTATTCGGCTTTAAATATGAAGACAACAAGCCTATATATCTGTCCTTAAAGATTGAGATTATACAAGTAGAGTTTGTAACTAAGGAATACACTGATGAACAGCTACATTTAGAATATCGCGCTGCATGGAGCGGAAACTTGAACTCTTAGGAAGATGGAAAAGAAATACTCGTAGAGCTTTGAAATGTGGAGCTGGAGAACACTAAAGAAAATCAGGTGGACCGACAGGGTTACAAATGAACAAGTCCTAAGAAGAGTGGTTGAGAAGAGAACAATTCTGCATGTGATTTATAGGTACAAAACAAACTGGATCAGACACACCCTTAGAAAGAATTGTCTTCTGCGTGATGTCATAGAAGGAAAGTTAGAGGGAAATAGGAGATCAGTAAGGAGGAGGATTAAAATATTGGATAACGTGGAGGAAAGAAGAACATTCTGGGAGCTAAAGGAGGAGGCAGAGGATAGGGTGCATTGGCGGATCTAAGTTCACTGGCAAAATGAATGGACTTGTCGTAAGACAGACCATCTAGTAATAATAATAATAATAATACATATCAACTAATAAATCTTGGAACTCAACAATATATCCGGCCATCGTTCTTCGAGTCTGCCTGTAGGTCTACTTGAATCTAATATATAAATCCCTCAGGTGTAGTCAGCCAAACAACTTCTGAATCTTAACGACTTAGAGCTACGTGTTAGGGAAAGTCTCCATCAAAATTTAATCTAACTGACCGTTTTATTTAAATGGTTTACTTTCAAGATTCAAGCTATCTCACACATGCAATTCCCTATTAAACTTATTGGCCTGGTTTAATTAATTCGGAGAATAGCACTGCAAACTGAAACCCATCCTGCAAGGTATAATTATATTTTAAATATATATGCCATTTTAAATCATACATAACAAATAGTATACCTCGAATACAATTAATCGCGTGGTTGTGTCAAACATATCAAGATGTTTAGACAAGACATAATTTATAATCCAAACAAATTAGTTTGGCAAGGTCAATGTTTATTTAAATTATTTGTTTTTATTATTTCGTTTGCACAGTTAAACAAAAACGAAAATGTCATGCAGCAGTTTTGTAAGACTTCCAGGTGACCTGGTGGTCTAGAGGTAAGGTGCCGGACTTCTGTGCTGGGGGTCCGGGGTTCAATCCTAGGTCCCGGCACAGATTTATAAGATTGACAAACCCTTCCTTCACCTCTGACAAGACATCTTGTGAATGTGGGGAATGCCAGGCCTCCGCCTGTGGTTCGGATTCCATGTTAAACTGTAGGTCCTCCATTTCATCTCACAATCACCCTACCATTACACATTAGCGTAAGTGCATATAAACCGAACGGGCGGTAAGACGCGATGCTAATAATAATAATAATAATACTTCCAGAACTCTTGTATTTAACACTTAGAATTGCCATAGGTCCTATTAAAGACAGAATGAATAACATTTTTGTAAGTATCTATACTTTTTCATGTATTGAACAGATTATTAAGAAAGGTATTAGGCCTATTTGAATTTGTGATGTACTAAAAATCTTTAATCCAAATCAATATTCAGCTGGAACGAAGTATTTTAATATGAAAATTATTTAATAGGTAATTTAAAGATTAGGTTATTTTCATGTAATACAAGTAGTGATTAATGAGGGCTGTGTTCATGGCCGGATTTATATCTGTAGAGGTCTTGAGACTGTAACGCATTGGAGAACCTCAACAATAAACAAATGTTTCTCTTTCCAACGTTTCAACGTGATTTTTACTTTCTCGCTATCTTACAGGTAGAGAAATTATTGTGAACATCAAAAAAATCGAACTAGAGATTTTGGTGAATTTCGACGTTTCATGATCCACCTCCCCCCCCCCCTTCTCCCTTCCGAATCCTAAAAAGTTATTTTTGAATTTCCGTCTGCCTGTCTGTCTGTACCTCGGACTAGAGCCTTAACTATTTTACCGATTGGACTAAGACTTGGTATTTAGGGTTTTCATAGGGTTGTCCCGAGGGATTTTTAAAATTGGATATCCAAACCTAAAGTTAAGGGGTAGTTTACTGAGGGGCAAAAAGAGGAAACATCGATTTTTCTCAAAATCGGCTCTAATGATTTTTATTAAATTTCATTTATAAGTATTGATCAATATTATAAACAAAATGACTACTCTCATTTTTTTCGGCAAAATTATTTTAAAGGTTCCGGTCTGATGCGTGAATTCTCATTTTTTGTCACATCTCCGAAAGTATTTGAGATATGAAATTATTTATCATTGCAAATATGTAGGTCTAGGCCTATATATGATACAAATATTTTACTTGAAGCATATTTTTTATAAAACCAATTAATTTCAAGCTAAGCTCAACTATATATGTTTTAACTGTTTGAATACTAAATGTCAATTATTGCGACCGTAAAAAAAAATTAACTCGAGATGTTGATGGATGACAACGTTTCATGTCCGTTTGAAGTTCCATACCATTTATTTTTTACAAAATTAAATATTAAAGATATTATATAAACAAGGAAATATTGTCATAAAAATAATTAGATTTTAAGTACATAAAAATAATGTTAAAAGATTGAAAATAAAAACTTCTTTAATTTTATTCATAAATGTTGTTTAAAAGTACCGAAGATTAATTTTTTTTATCAAATTTTCCAAAAGAGAAGTTGTATTTTCTCATTGCAACAGTTTGTGGAGGCCTGGTTAAGTTAGGCCCCCTTCTCTCTCCGAAACTGGAAAGTCAGACACGTCTAATGTAAAGATAATAAAAGATAACGCCAGATGGAGAAAGACATCTGACTTTCTGAGCTTGTGACGTCACTGGTTACAAATTTTAATTCATCACTGTATCCTACTAACCGTTCGGATTATACGCTCTCAGTAAACAGCTATATGGAAGACAAACTAAGTTGTTTAAAATCAGATTACATTTTGGAAATCATATAATAAATAAACCTTTAAAATCCACAGCAATGTCCAACTAACGTCATTACTCTATTTATTTAAAATAAGTAATACGGTGCACCGGACAGACTCTCTCTCTTTTAATCTCAAGCACTCGTAAGATTTGTGAAAATATACGTTGTTGCTGTAACACTCCGCTAACGAGCATAAATGAAATAATGTAAAACGTTACAGAACAATTGAGTAAAGAGGAGAATTTATGTCCACTAAAGAGCATAGCAATCAATTTCACATTTTTAAAGACATGAAAGAAATACAATAAATGTTTGCTTATAACTCAGAAACTAGTGGTTTTATAAAAACATATGTTCAATAAAAGATATTTATTTTTGTTAGTTATACAACTTTACAATGGTAAGTTATTTCATATCTCTAATAGGGTAGTTAAGGTGATCTGATAAAAATTGGAAATTTCTGCTTATGTAGAATACCCTCAAATTAATTTTATGTAAAAATAAAAGTTGCCATTTTGTTTATAATATTAAACAGTGTCTAGATAAAAAAAATGTAATTAAAATCGTTGTAACGGGTATTGAGAATTTTTTTTCCCTCTCTTTTTATCCTTCAGTAAACTATCCTTCGTTTTAGGCCGGGTCTACACATGCCGTTGTTCGACGGTCGTTGCTGCGATAGGGCCAACGGCCGTTGATTTTTCTCCTTGTTCCCACATACTGCGATACCGCGGTGTCTAAGGGTGGTAAAAACCTCCTCCTGACCTAATCTCGTCTTAACAACCAGTAATCTGTATATTCCTGTGCTTTTATTTGAACTGCAGTTATGAACGCGTATAGAAGACGCTTATTAGTGGTATGCATGGCGTAGGCATCAGGTTTAATACACTAGCCCCGAGACTTATTTGGTGCTGACTGACAGCTCACAGCTGACTTCTGACAGTCAACATTTAGGTATATACCTAAATTTTGGCCGTCAGAAGTGACAGCTGCTAAACACATGTTTTTACAGATCATTTGGTCCGGCGTAGCTATACATAATTTGGTCTGGTAACTTTTCAAAGCTGTCAGTCAGCACCAAAGAAGCCATGGGGCTACTGTAGATGAACCACAGCCATTAAAAAGATTATGGGTGCATAAGTACGACAAAGAAAGAAAAGCCTCTCCAATGCAGACAATTTTTCCCATTTTTCCACAATTCCTCCTGCTACTTACAACCAGCACTTTTCTTTTTCCGTGCAGTCTTCAAAAAGGTTGTGGCTTTTGCCCCAAAACGGTGGTTTATCTTGCACTAATGCTATTAGTTTATCACAACAAAACTAGTCAAAAAGAAATATGTGTAGGAGGTTCACCGACGGCCGTCGAGAGGGTTATGTGGGACCAGCTACGTCTGATCCTTTGTGTTCTGCCTCTCCCTTCAACGGTACCGTTGACCTTGATGCAGCAACGGCCGTCGAAAAACGACACGTGTAAACCCGAACTTAGGGTTGAATATTTATTTCAAACTCCTTTGGGGAACATTATGCTAGCCTTAGATATTAAGTTTTAGGCAGATCAGTAAAGTGGTTTCGGCTCTCATCCGAGATACAAACGGACAGACAAATAAACAAACGGACGGTACCGCAAAAACTACTTTTTCTGTTTCAGGGGTTCATGAAACGTTGACATTTATCAAAAGTTCGAGTTTTTTTACGATAACAATACTTTCTCTCTTCGAGAGGCCCAGAGAAAGTAAAATTATGTATGTTTTGCGGTTCTCATATAACTGCTGTGTACCGGGTGACGTAAGCAATGACATCATCAAATTCCTCTAAGTGGCGCTACTTTTCTATTCTCTTTACATTGAGCACGTCCATTTAACACGCTGGTGACCTGGTGGTCTAGGGGTAAGGTGTCAAACTTCTGTGCTGGGGGCCTGGGGTTAAATCCCCGGTCCTGGCACAGATTTATCTGATTTCCAAACCCTTCCTTCACCTATAACAAGACTTGTATTAATCATTACTTGTGAATGTGTGGAATGCCAGGCCTCCACCATGGTTCGGATTCCACGTTAAACTGTAGGTTCCTTCATTTCATCTCACAATCACCCTACCATTACACATTAGCGTGAGTGCGTATAACCCGAACGGGTAGTAAGACGTGGTGCTAACATTAACACGCTCTTTGAAACAATGAGAGACGCTGAGCAACTACTTCCAGTCAAAGATAAAACTTTTGTCAATCATCTTTTTCGGTGCCATGGCCTAATGTGACTATAAATAGACCCCGATGGTTTAGTATAAGGCGCTGAGATGGGTTGTTTGGATAGTTCAACATTCATCATCACTCACTTTTACGAGCCCTGCTGGGACGCAGGAGCTGAGATTGATGAGTGATGAATGGTAATGAAAGGGAGCTGTTGGTTTTTAAGTCTGGAAATGCTGCATGTTCAGCATCAAGCGTCGAGTGGGTTCTATTTTATAATTACTTTTATTTATTGAGCTCAATTATATGTGTTTACGAAAGTTACCTCGAATATTTATTTAGGCACGAAACCTACTTGTATTTATTTACAAAAGTTTATAACCTCAAATATATACTTAATATTATTATTATTATTATTATTATTAGCACCGCGTCTTACTACCCGTTCGGGTTATACGCACTTACGCGAATGTGAAATGGTTGGGTGATTATGAGATGAAATGAAGGACCTCAAGTTTAACATGGAATCCTGAACCATGGTGGAGGCCTGGCATTCCCCACATTCACAAGATGTCTTGTCAGAGGTGAAGGAAGGGTTTGGTAATCAGATAAATATTATACTTAATAACTAAAACTACTATTATTTATTTATGAAAGAAACATTCTATTAGGTTGTTTATTTTCGAAAGAAACATTCTATTAGGTTGTTTATTTTCGAAAGAAACATTATAGTATTTATTTAAGAGAGAAAAAAATCATATTATTTATTTATCAAATAAACTTTATAATATGTATTTAGGAACAAAGCATTATAGTATATATTTAGGAAATAAACATCGTAGTATTTATTTATCAAATAAACTTTCTAATGTGTACTTAAAAAGTTCCCTCAAATATTTATTCAGGAACTAAACCTACTACCCACTTTGGTGGCCACATAGACTGAGTCGTCATTCAAGCAAAAGCAGGGAGATCGGGCCTCCAATCCCGATATGGTGTACTAAAGAGGTTTTTTCCATAATAGTTTTTCACTCTCCCTACACGAAAATGTGGGTACACGTCTTCTAAATGCAACCTTCCTTATCCCTAACTCACTAGTGTAATTATTATATAGGCATATAACCTAAACAGGTAGGCCTAATAAGTGGTCCTAAAAAACCTCACGTGGGCAATACAAGGATGTCTCAATGTCTCACAAAATGATGAACCCGCATTTATGTTTAGATAGACTAGGAAATAATGAAGTAAATAAATATGTCCTGAGTGCACCCATCTGGGATTCGAACTCCAACCTTCCCATCACCAGAAACACAATTTATTACGTTAGCGAAGCCTTAGATCATTAGACCACACATGCGGATAAGTCTTTTATTAATTAATCTTAGTGCCAAAAAAAATCAAGCACCCCTACTTTGTTTTAATTTTCTATCCGCTCCTGATCACAAATTAATACCTGATAAAATCCACTTCGGTGAACGCTTGGCCTAGGGCATTTCTCTCGCAAGAGATTAAACCCGGTCTCGGGTACTGAGATTTTTTCTTAAATGGTTTTCCAATCTTCTTTCACGCTAATGCGGCTATATTTCATCTCAATTCAACCTTCCTAATACCCAACACATTAGTGTACTTAGTACATAGGCGTATAACCTAAACGGGTAGTTGGCCTAAGATGCGGGATCTAAAGAAAATCTAATAGGTTTTAAAAAATGCATTATAAGGGAGCACTTCCGTCAATTTGGTCCATTTTTAAATTTAATTTTATAAAATGATAGATACGTAGTTGAAATAGAATATATCGCTCTTTGAAATAAGAGTATATAACATAGACCAAATATTTTCTTACTAACTCTATTTTCGGTATTTTCTTTAAACGGAATCATTTTGTTTACATTTCATAACCATTTATATAAACCAATAACAACAAACTATGCGTTGTCATATTTCACTATTTAATTATAAATTTAAAATTTGTACAAGGACTAATGAAATTGACGATTTGCCGCTGAAACTTTCGTAGAATGCACAAACTATTGAATACGCCTGTATAATATTTTACTGCAATGCGCATCACATACTGTATGAAAGGTTGCCAGCTCTAGAATATCACGGCGATACTTGATCATATGTTTAGGTAAGATCGTGTCAAGTATTATTTGGGTTTTGTTATTGTGTAACTTTCAATGTCTGGGTTATTATAATTTCACGATTTACAATCTATATTTAACCTAAGGCAGCACAATTACTGCGTTTACCACGTTGATCTATTTTACCATATGTTTTAGATATATTTTGAATAAAGGCAATATGTTGATGGCAAATACATTATAGTAACTGTGCAGACGTTGACTTAAACGAGTTGAGGATGTAAAGCTACAATATGTTGAGTGAACGAGCTTTCAGTGCATCTGGTACAGTTAAAAGCCCGGCCTCCTGAATTAAGTTCAGGCACATTAACCATGCGACCAAGTTTATTAGGGTGTGATTGTTGGAACCGGTACCGTCCGCTTTCTTCCCTGGCAGAAACGCCGCCTGTTTAAACAACATTAATTATAAAACAAATAAACAGCGCTCTAAATTACCGCGAATAATGTGTTTTACCGTGCACGTTGAATCACTTGTGTTAATTTTGAATGCTGGCCTGACAGACCTTATATATACTCCATCCATCACTTGCAAACCCTTACTAAACGGGTGTTTTCGCGCAATCTAGTGCCGATACTCGGTAGAGAATGTCAAGTATTTATAAAATAACATATTTAAGCTTCATTTCAAGAGTGGCTCTTCTATTGTGACAATAAAGTATGACTAAGCGTATGGATGCATTCAGATAGATATAATACCCGCATAAGTGTTTGCACACTCAACTGAACAGTCAGCGATGGGAAAGTCAAGGTTCGAATCTTGGTCGGGTGCGTGTTGGTCTTAAATATATCCTCCTCGTCTTATTTTAAGTATTCTGAAAATTTAAAAATGACACCTAGACACGGGAATCGAGCCCCGAATCGAATTCCCGTGTCTAGGTGTCATTTTTCAATTTTCAGAGTATGATATCTATGTATAGTAATCCTCACTAAAAGCATAAATAATAGCTTTGACTATTTGATTCTTATTTTAAGTAGTCAATAACCTAAGTACTCATTTAGGTGGTCAAGTGGTCTGAAACGTGCCTCTGGTAATAAATGGACTGACAATGACGGAAAGCTCGATGTTCGAATCCTAGTCAGGTTTACTGAGGATTTTTTTTCACCCTCCCTCCACGTATATGTGATTATACTTCTTCTAAAATTCAACCTTCTTCGTCCTTATTCTATTAACGTAATTAGTTCACATGCTTATAACTGAAACTGGTTGTGAGACGCGGCGACAAAAACAACCTTGGCGTTGTACGAAATAATTTAAAACAAATGGATCTAATAACTTTTCTGACTGTCGGAAAAGACACAAAAAGTTGGAGAAAGGAGTGAGGTTGTATTATAGGAAATGCACTAACGTTGAGAGAGAGTGGGGAAATTGCATGTCGAATATCCCCCTCAAGCCCTTCCTTCCCCACACACACAGGGGTTCGAAAATTAAATACTTCTTCCATGTCGACAGTGATCAAGTGCGGGTGGGCACCATTACATCGCATGTCCATTACATCGCGTTTTAGGAACAAATGCATTGCAGGTCTATCACGTCGCATTTCCCCCACCTATCTATACACAGCTAACCCTTCTCTGACGTACAACCAATAGAATTGAAGGGGTGTATATATACAACTACATCGCATTACAAATACATCGCATGTCCATTACATCGCGTTTTTGAACAAATACATTGCAGGTCCAACACGTCGCATTTCTCCACCTCTCTACACACAGCTAACCATATTGGCCAACACGATTCCAACAAGCTGTGTTACAATATAAACGCACTCCCAACTCTTTGGTAATGTTGGCCAACATGTATGGAAAAATTGTCCAGATAAATAGGGTATATTTTTAATTTGAATATTATATTCTTATTTTATTATTTCATATTTGGTTCTCGTTGCACCATAGTAATTGGAATCTACAAATTCAAGTCTCCAAGTTTGATTAAGGACATTAGATTTCTGGCAAGTTAGAAACTCTCCCCCTCCCAAATGGAAAATTTAAGGTGGTCGAAATACATGAGAGTGGATATGCTAACTTTTGCCTTGTCTGGAAAAGATGAATACTCTTTAAATCTAACTAACTACTTAACTTCAAGATGAGAGTCGGGTACACTATCCTTGTAATCAACTTTGCCAACAAGAGGAGTCAGGCACATAATCCTTTCAACCAAACTTACCTTCATAGTGAGAGTAAATCCTCGTTTATTATGTAATAAGTTGTATCCAATATAATGGAAGACAAGACATGTGGAAAAGTAAGCTGTGTTTATTCTAGACAACTTGTTGGAACAACATCCTGGTTCCTCCGCCTTTTTTTAATCAATATACACATTTCTAGCCATGGATAATGACGTATTACTTGCTGTTTCTTCATTTATTTGATGACAGGAAGTGTATTCTTGCAGAAGAACCAAAACTTAAGAAACGGTAGGGCGTTCGAAGTTGTTGTTTTTTTGCTAGACGTCGAATTGAAGGTGTGTATATAGTAATAATGAGTTACCTACATTTGTAAAGTGGCGTTGATAGCTTTGTACACATGAAACATCACAAAGAACAAAATACTTTTGATATAAATCAATTAAGAATATAGTAACTGAAGCTATTATTATGTATTCTTTTTAGTGATGAATTCTCCATCTAGATATCATTTTCTGAAAATTTAAAAATGACACCTGAACAAGGGTTCCAGGTTCGATTCCCGTGTTCAGGTGTAATTTTTCCATTTTCAGAATTTAAATCAATTAGTTTAACTGTATTAGCCTTTTTCCATTCCATGATCACAAAATTATGCTAGCCCCGGTATTAAAAGTCAAACTAATCTTAAAATAAAACTCATGCTTCACCAAGGTTAGACACTCATTCAACTCGATAGCTCTGATTGCCAAACCCTTCCTTCACCTCTGACAAGACATCTTGTGAATGTGGGGAATGCCAGGCCTCCGCCGTGGTTTGGATTCCACGTTAAATTGTAGGTCCTTCATTTCATCTCACAATCACCCTACCATTACACATTAGCGTAAGTGCGTATAACCCGAACGGGTAGTAAGACGCGGTGCTAATAATAATAATAATAATAATAATAATAAACTCGATAGCGCACGCGCAGAACCTCCCAACTCGGCCAACATGTTGGGTTGGTCGTTTATTATATCTAACAAATGATCCAACATAACCCTGCAATGTATTTGTTCAAAAACTCAATGTAATGGACATGCGATGTAATGGTATACACCCACCAAGTGCACTTAAAGTTTAACGCCAGCGACTGCTTGACCACCTTTGCGAATTCGAGAAGTTTTTAAATGATCTAAAGATGCGATCCTGGTGGTTATTTTTAGAGGCGATTAAAAAGTCTTGTCACGTGGGTTACATCAAGGGTCACATGGCCTATTTATTGTTTATGCTTAAGTAAACAACTTTACAGACGGAAGTACACATTCAGACAAGAGCCTTTTAAATTTATATTTTTAGTCTCAACTTAATTTACGAGGTATATATGAAATGCCTAACGTATTCTCTTTTAAAGAAACTAAAAGTCTGAAAAAATCCAAAGTTTATCAATTCGGCTGATAAAAAGTAACCAAGAAACAGCGTTAGACAAAATAATAATAATTTCAAAACCGTTACTGACCGGCAACAAAATTTGTGGAAATTATAGATAGTTTTTACTGTCAATACTGTAATAGAGAATATCATTGTCGCTTTAAATATATAAGGATCAAATGTACAAGACTTTTTTTTATCAATATTTAATTTTAAAATGTATGGTTACAAATTTTAGAATGGCGGTTTCAAATAAAAATAAAAACAAAAATTCGTCGAAATATTTCAGTTCAAAATAATGTATATTTAAATATATAGTATGCACATGTCTCAACAAAAACCATTGTAAAATTTTATAAATCTTGGCTGCAATAAAATATTTTTTGTATTTTTAAAAGGTACTTTGTATGAAAACTGAGCTGTATAACATGTTTAAATGGCTCGTTAAATATTTCAATGGAAAATATGTAAATTACGCCTTAGCCAATATTTACCGAACATATCTTTATGCTTTTCAATATTGTATTACCCACTTCATTGGCCGAATAGTCGGAGGCGTCACTCTCATGTTAGACAGGTCTACTGATGACAGGGAAATCAGGGATCGAATCCCGGTCAGGTCTAATAAATGTGTTTTTTCCTAGATTGTTTCCCACTCTCCTTCCATACAAATGCAGGTAGTTTACCTCTCAAATATTTCCTTCCTCATCCCTACCCAATTAGAGTAATTATAATATATGCGTATAACCTGGACAGGTCATCATATTAGCACCATTTTACCCCCAGCCAACTTACTCCTTTTTAACCCTTCCTCCCAAACACACAATCTCACTTACGTAATATCACCTTACCCATTACTGACAGTCATGCGATTTAAACTTCAGCATTACAACACATTTTAAAATGGCAGTGACGGGAAGATCAAAGTTCAAATCTCGGTTAGATAAACGAAAAGTGATTTCTCCATGTGTGAGTTATCACTCTGGTTTTCCCAGCTCTTTTACATGTTAATGCGGGTGCACGTCTTCTTAACGAACCTATTTATTTTTATCTCATATAATAAGCCTCCAATGGGAATTGTGTTTAAAAAATATGAAAAAGTTCAGACCCATGTTTGTATATTTTTTTAAATTATTCACGACAGGGGTATGTGTTGTGTTGCGCAGGGTGGACAATTGGGCCAAGAAGTTGGGTGTGGAGCTCTGGCACTGCGGGGGGTACGTCACCAGGAGGGACGAAATACTCGAGGTAAGTCACTCTTCAAAGAAACAAGCAGAATCATTTCCAATTTCTCGATATTACAAGGTTTTTACAGGGTAACATTTGGCATAATTTTTAAGAGCGAGTATCTTATATGTTGTTAAAACTTATCAGTATTCTATTTTTTTGTGGAACTGAATGTTAATTATGAAAAATATCAGAGGAGTCATTTGAAGAGGCTGACCTTCTAGGCTATAAACAAAAGTATTAGTTCTCATATACTCTGGGTTCAAATTCTAGAAAAACGCCAATATGTGTTTTTCAGCAGTCGTTTTTGGGTAAGTGTAAAATTTAACAGCTGTAAGATAAAGTGGCGAGCAAATAATAAAGGTTTTGCCTGTGGAAATCTTGCTATAATTTAAATTGAGTTTGTATGCTTGACACTGTAGTTAACATACTCGTTGCCTATTACTAATCTATGCATGAATATATGACATAAAACTTTTCTTGACAAAACTGAGGAGTATATATATATATATATATATATATAATACATACAAATACGCAAACCACGTTATGGTTAGTACGCCATTGTTGACACGGGTTCGACATGATCGCCATTTAATAAACAAATAAAAGTGGCGATTGCTCCTAATGTATGTCTAAAAATATCGAACTATATGGGAACTATGTCCAGGTAGCTAAAGGTTAGTAGACTGCATTATCTTTTAAGTGTTTACTTTGAGACTTAGGGCCAGTTTCATAGTCAAATTTAGTACGCCTCAAGTGCGGCACTACACTAAGTACATGATGACACCTACCTAAATTCGAATGGAATGGGTAGGTGTCATCATGTACTTAGTGCGGTGCTACACTAAGTACATGACGACACCTACCTAGACTAGAATGGAATGGGCCAGTTTCCTATGCGAGAACGGCCCATTCCATTCGAGTTTAGGTAGGTGTCGTCTTGTATTTAATGTAGCGCCGCACTTGAGGCGTACTAAAATTTCTATGAAACTGGCCCAAATATACGAGTAAACTTAACTAAATAAACTTGGCCCTATATCGTGCATTTCTTTAAAATTAGTTTCTGACACAAATAATAATATTAGTATTTTTACAATAAAAAAAACAAAAGTAGTAAGGTCTCATTAACATCCCCTACGTAAGCTCGATATTACGAGTGCGACAGTTGTGTAAAAAAATACTACTCATGACTCCTCTTATTGATCTAAAGGGGCAACACCCATGAGCTACTATTTTCACTGGAGCTGTGTAGAGAATCTGTTGCCAATATAACTGTTTCCATGTAAGCCATTGACATACTTGGCTCTAATGTGAGTATGTATTACAGGAATAGCCGTTTCTATTCACAGCTCTAGTGAAATAATTTAAGTGACTCATGGGAACTACCATGTTTTATAATTAAATGACTTGGAAATATTTTTTTCACAACTTTCTACCTATAGCTCTAATCATTACGAACTGATACTTTAGAGAACAAAGAGAAAAATTTGTTATACATTTAGTATTGGTAAATATAGGTTAAAACATAGTTTTGTAGCGTGATAAATATGTATAATTACGCTGTGAATATCTACTTTTTATGTGAAATTAATGGACTTGGCCTTCTCAGTAGGTATTTTATGGCAATAGGTAAGTTTGGGAAAGAGGAAAGGAAACACATATGATAATTCTTTTTTTTTTTAATTCTTGGCACTGCTTTTGGGCTATATGCTTATGTACTAATTACGCTCATGGTTTTAGGGATTATAAATGTTATATTAATGGGAAGTGTACCCGTAATTGCATAGAGAGAGGGAGAGTGGAAAAACATTTTTTTAAACCTCCCTCGGTACACCTGACCGAGTTTCTAATCTCGATCCTGCCCATCATCGGCACTCTAGTCTACAGCGAGAGTAGCACGTTAGACCACACGGCCACCGAAACGGGTTTGTGACCCATTTTATTATGATACTCAAAAGTAAACAATCACTCTCTCTATTAAGTAGCACTGGCAAACCCAGATGTTTTCAATAGTATGGTCCCATTTTAATAGAAAGAACAATTTAGAAAATATAAATATATGTTTTTTTGCTGTCAATATAGATAATATTTTACTATATTATGAATATTACTTTAAAGGTATTGATCATATATATCTTAAGTGATAGTTGCAGATAATATAACTTGACTTATGAATATATTAAAATTGTTTTAGTAACGTTTGTAACTGTTAAATACTGTTATTGCAGAACCCTACTATAGCTTTATATTTTCTTTTGACTAATAGTTTTCTTCACTACCGACACCTTAGCTCATTCGGTAGCGTGTCTGTCTACTTAGCTAGGCGTCCCGTGTTCGATTCCAGGGATGGCCGAAAAATGTATCATTGGTGAAATATGGGCTTGCCCTTTCTCATTGATAAATTAACGGCTGGGGACTGTATATTGTGTTTTAAGTTATATTATAAGGCAAATAAAGTTACGACAGGCCTAGCAAGCTGGTAGTGAAAAATATGTGGCTTGAATAAAACAATGACGCAGGCCACAGGCTGTAAACAGTGTGGATGTAAAGTAAAGTTTTATTCATTGTGATCGTTGAGCTGTACAGAGAAAAGCGTAATTTAGTAATATTAGGGTCTACTAACGTTTTGTGCACAGATTAAACACAAAGTTTAAACTATCTAGGTATGTGTTCCCTTAAACTGAGAAAATAGTTAGCCAATGTGCTGGAAAATGCTAACAGCAGCTAAGATGGTCATTTTGTCAACTTAAGTGCCGCTTTTACTCCTACCGAGTAGTATTTTCAATCTTTTAATTTTCCTCCTCAGTCCCGGCAAAGATTTAATCTGATTACCAAACCCTTCCTTCACCTCTGACAAGCCATCTTGTGAATGTGGGGAATGCCAGGCCTCCACCGTGGTTCGGATTCCACGTTAAACTGTAGGTCCTTCATTTCATCTCATAATCGCCCTACCATTACACATTAGCGTAAGTGTGTATAACCCGAACAGGTAGTAAGACGCGGTGCTAGTAATAATAATAATTTTAATTTTCCAAACCCTTCTTTCCCCCCACATTAACCTTCACATATTCAAAAAATTTCGAAGGAAGTAGAAAACTTTGATTTGAAATATCCCAACAAGTATGACAATTTTTTTTAAACAGTTAGTAAACCGTATTTTGGCACAGGCTAGTGATTAAATTACGTATATAAAAACATATATAAATCCAGATATTTCAGCATTTATGATTATAAGTGAATTATTTTGTGTATCTAGGTAGAATATTTGGTAAAATGGATGGATATATGGTGAAATTGACAGATGGTTGAATGCATCTCTGAGATTAGTTGGATGTATGTGGACTATCGCAAAGAATGAAGTAGTATCAAAAGAGGAAAATATGGAAGTATGTAAAAGTGTGTTAACGCCAACATGTTTTATGGATGTGAAGCGTGGGTTTGTCAGGAGAAACACGGGAGCAAAGTGAATGCGGCTGGTGGAAAAACTCGTATGGACAGAGTTAGTAATGAAGGGGTGCTGAAGGAGTGCGGTTTGAAAGGGACTCCAATAGGGCAACGTGAAAGAAGATTCTTACGTTGGTTTGCGTATTTTAAGAGGATGAGTGGGGATCAAGTGATGAAGCAAATATATGAAGGTAGAGTGTGAGGATCAAGAGGAATGGGTAGGCCATATAAGACGTAGATGAATATATGAACAATAGAAACATTAAGAGTTTTAAGAATAAAAAAGCATGTATGACTGTGTATGGAAGTTGTTGAAGCGGAGGGAGTAGGAAAGGATAGGTAAGTATGAAGTAATTTAGTTAGGATGGATAAAGTACTCTCTTTTTTAAACTATATGTCCCTACTCCGTAAGAAAACGGTGTTATTTAAGTTATGTATGTGTGTGTGTTTACTATATATTTTTCTGTACATTTCTTCTTCCTAGACGCACTTAATGAATAATTTAAAACTTAAAACTAGTGTTATTTATTATGATAACAGCCAAAACCTTTTCTTCTACATCGGCTTCGATTATGCTTCGCATGTTTCAAACTTTGCTTCGCATTTCTAAAATAACCTTCGTACACCCCTAATGAATTATACAATGAATATATTGACCCAAAACCTTGTTCGTATAGTGTCCCGACACGTGTGCTACCTTGTTTACAGAGCTACAAGGAAGCAACAGTTGACGAAAGGAACGCGGCCACATTGGTGCAAGACATAGCCCGGGAGATCAAGAACATGACCGACCTCAAGATCAGCGCTGTCAGGGTAAGAGCGAGCTGGTGACATACAGGGTACAGAAGAAAAAGGGGGAAATACTATTTTAGCTCAGATTGAGTTAGTGCTTCCATCAGTTAGACAATCATGAGACCTTTATAATGCACTTTATATTATTAATAAAGTGGTTTCTGTCATATTTTAATCAATTTAAAAATGTATTTTCTAGTGTCCTTCTGGGGTTTGAGTTATAAAAGTTGTCACCCTGAAAAATGTGTGTAATGTGACTTTCCCCTGTGCCCTCCATATGTGCACTTGCCACCTTAGACCCACAACTGTAACCTGAGTGTCTATAACGTTAGATTCACAATGTGCTCGGTTACCTTTGACGGGGAGACTGGGGTTAGAATCCCAGCTTCGTTCCCTCTGATATATCCTTACTTAAGTTCATTATTTAAGTAAATAATAATGTCATCAATCACATTTTAAAATTATCAAATTTAAAAGAAATTAATGTAGATTAATAAAAAAAAATCACGAATATACCTTAATGATCGAGCGTAGCAAGGCTATATTTTAACTCGGCTATTTTGCATTTCGTCTGTTTGTCAGTATCGTTGTCCCACGATAGTTGTCAAATGTCTGGACCATTTTTAACGAAATTTGTCAGAGAAAATCTTTGAACCTAAGCCACAGACAATGATTCCTTTTCTGTGACCTTGGCCGAACGATGTATTTACATAATTTTTCAATCCTGTTATCTGTTTAAATATGGCGGCCAAGAAATAGGTTTTTTTTTAGTAACTCAGATTTCAATATAAAACTAAACATTCGGTTAAGTACTTAAGGTATACATTTTTTTCTTTAATTTTGACATTTATTACGAGACTGATTTTTGGTGACATTCCTTTTTTGCGACATGGGGACAAATTTACACAAACCAGAATATAACGTTCGTCGTTGTAATAGTTGAGTTCAATAGAATACTAAAGTGTAACCTTGATTATGTTGTCACCCGCAACAGAGTCATGCGGTCTAAGACGTCGGACTCACAATAGACCAGATTGCTAGTTACGAGGATATCAAGGTTCGAGTCTCGGCTGAGTGTACTAAAGATAGTTTATCAAGTGTGATGCATTAATGTTTTTTTCTCATCCTCTCCCTACACTAATGCAAGGGTCACTCTAGTTCTGAGACCCACCACTAAGAGCCACTTAGTTCCGGAACCAACTGCTATATTTCTAGAACCCACAGCTAAGGGACATTTTAGTTCTAGTTCTTGTTGCTAAAGGCAACTATAGTTGCAGGACCCATTTCTAAGGGTCACTCTAGTTTTGAGATACGTTTCTAAGAGCCATTTCAGTTCTGGGACCTGTTGTTAAGGGTTACTTTAGTTTTAGGACCCGTTACTAAGGACAGTTTATTTCCAAGACCCGTTGCTAAGGGCTAGTTCGTTGTCTCGTGAGAGAGGCCCAACCTTGTCTAATCTGTCGTTGTCCCAGAGGATAATGGACGCGGCGGAGAACACGGCCATGTCACACCAGGAGGAGGAAGTGACGAAGTACGAGTATTATAACGTGAAGCGGATAAAGAACCCCGGGGAGCCCCTGAAAGAGAAGGAAATGGAGATGCTTCTCACCCCCAACAAGCACTTCAACAACATCCCCGTCAACACCAGCTACAGCGCCGTGCACGTGCCTACCAACGTCTACGATGAAGGTGAATGGCGCCGCCAACTGATGTTACCGGGACTTTCTTTATCACCAAAACAAAAACTAATTAGAGATGGAGATATGTTCCAAAAGTTTGCCATTTATAATGTTTTCTGTGGTCTCCCCGGTTACAAATTCCACTTAATGGCGGGATGAAAGGGGACACGAGCAGGGCCGCGCGGCAGATTTTCTCAATATGATGCAAGTCTTTGAAATGCCGCCCCTTTAATGTTTTTTTCTTTAAAATAACCTTCGATTGTGATTTTTTTTAAGGGTACAAAATGTACGAATACTATTTTTATTTTGAAAATATAAACTACTCTAAAATAATTATATCAACTACAACAATCCACTACACATTTACCGTTCTAGCTTTACTTTAGCAAATTCGTTAATTAACGTCTATAGACTCTAGAATGGCAGCCAAGCTATAGTGAATATCTGTCAAATTGACAGCTAGCAGCCGTTTTGACATATGCCTTTCTTTAACTTGTTATTGTATTGTCTCCACTTCAACGTATATGAATTTGGTAAAAATAGAGCAATAAATAACGAACGCAAAAGAAGGCAAATGCAAATATTTCCTAAGCAACTCTCTCTCTCACACAGAACGCAAAAGTAGCCCAATATTACCTAAATAACTCTCTATCACACAGACACACGTTCCGCACCTGAGATATACCCAATTTAAGTAACTACAAATGCGGTAAAAAAAAAACAATAATTCTCTTATCTGATCTACTTTTAAACACAAAGACTGAATTATTAGTCTAATTCAAAAATATTATACTGATACAGATATATATCTGATTTACTGATTTAAACACAGCACAGCCACTTGCAACTTATCGAGACAAACTAACATTAAAATCAAATATTGTAAATAATTGTAAGCTCAAAACAGAACTATCAACAAAGGCCAGTCTTTATGAAGTTCCTATAACATTAATTTTTTTTGTTGCCAAAGTAAATAAAATATTACGTCAGTGGACGCTTTTAATTTTTCTTCATATATTAATCTCAACAGTTGTTGAATATTTGTTCTTTCACTTTTGATAAGAACTTTTTCTCTTCAATAAAAAAGTGTTATCAGTAAATGGTAACATGATATATATAAATTTCTAAACATTATAATTTCATCAGTTCTTGAGTGTATATATATACACACACACACACTCAAGAACTGATGAAATTATAATGTTTAGAAATTTAGACTAAATTTATCTACTGAAACCATGCTTTATTTATTTTGGCTGAAAAAAATTTGTTATACTATTGAATTAATGGAGCCGCACTTTGTGCGTCAATTGTTGCACTATGGAATCAATCGCCCCGCTTTGGGCGTCGATTGAAACACTACGGATTAATTCCCTGATATAATATTGCTGTGATGATGTTTAGGTTGTCTAAGGCTCCATGATCGAGCGCCTATCATCACTGTACGGAAAAGATACAGTTTAACCAGCTTTCTATAGCTCCGTGTTCGAGCACTAATTAAATCTGTATATTAATAAAATTGAAGAAAGAGAACTGCTGATGGCTGTTTATTCAAACACGGTTTATTTAAATGACACCTGTTAATTACTTAAACAATCATATTCCAACTAAATGTTTTATATCACTGCACACTTGTGATATTAATGTAAGTTATTTTATACTGTGTTAGACTGTGACTGCCAGTGTGTGGCTCTGACTGCGTTGTGCGTGGGCGGGATATCCCGGTGTAGATGTTTGGATCCAGGAGATGCCTTAAACATACGCACAATAGTTTATATATGACATACCCTTTGCCTTTTTCTCCCCTCATCAACAGTGCAAAAACCAACTAATAGAAAAAGTCCCGGAGACAGGTTTTGTGAAGGCTAGCTTCTTATTGATATAGGGGATTGCCGTCTTNNNGTCTTCTGCCAAATACTACGAAGTGGTTTCTTTTAACAGGAAGTGATGCAGTTGTTTTTTTAACAGGAAAGATGTTATAAAAAATATATTTTAGGGGTGAAATCCTTTTCACATTGTTTCTGAGAAGCACGTGTTTCTTCATGGATGAATCTTAAAAGGATACTCTACATATATTACTTTAAATAAAAATTACCTTCATCCATGACTTTTTATATAATTTAGATTAATCCAAACCAATATCATTACAAAGTGATGCTGTAAAAACTGCAGAAATACTTCCATCACACCTTAAACACACAAACTACTCAAAATACGTTTGATCTATTATATTGTTCTCGTCGGGTAGTTAGAAAATTTGTCATCCGGCATCTACATAACATTTAAAATAACTTGTATATTGAAAACTATAAACTATTTTTATGTAGATCAAGGGTTTCCAGCTGACGGCCCTATATATATATATATATTTGCGGCCCAAGAAGTTTCTTGTAAAAATGATATACTGTATGTTTATGTTTTAGCTGAGAAACGGAAAGTTTTGACTAACATGGGAGAAATCCATGGAAGCTACAAAACTGACGTTTAAGTTTAATTTATGTCTTACATCTTTTATGTTATATTGACGTATCAAAGATAGTATATTTTAGTCGGAACATTTGTATAGTCAGAAATTAAAACATGTTTAAGGTGGGGATGTATGTAACGCGAGAAAACGCCTGTGTTTTTCAGTTTTTATAGCAAAACTTATTTTGCCAAGATAAATTTAAAAAAATCTCCAGTAGAAACGAATCTAATTTTCTTCACAAGGGTATAGAGAAGTTCTTGAATATCTGCCATGACCATATCGGCATTATATGAAAAACTTTTTAAATGTAGATAAAAAGTTGTCATTAAATTCCAGGACACTCTTAACAGATATTGAAGAACTGTTGACCATGTGGAAAAAATTAAACTCTATGCTTCTATTGAAGAAATATTTTATTTTGACGAAAAAAAAAGCTATAATATAAAAAATGTAAAAACACTGGCCTTTTCTCGCGTCCCGTACGTCGCCACCTTAAATTAACACTTCTTATTTCATTTCATTCACAATTTCACATGGTCTTGTTTTCATAACTTGACAAAAATTATGATGCAACCCACCACTGGACTTGTGGATTCAATTGTCGTCTCGAGCACTTTTACGTTAGAAACGCCTGATGTAAACTATATTAATTTCATTGCATTTATGCGCTTATTAGGATTTTTTCCTCCTTAAATAACTAAGAATCAACGATTGCTATTCTAGGAACCTAAACTTGACACCAGAAAATAACACCCAACTCACCGCCTTCCTCGACGCTGGAAAACTATCATCTTGTAAGAGGAAATCCTAATTTTTTTCGGTCATACCGGAAATTGAATCCTGGAGCCTACTTTCCATTGACATAGGCACTATCAACTGAACGAATGTGGAGAAGGTGGTTAGAAATGATCATTAGCAAACAAGGCTTCAACATAGGTGTCAAAAGAGAGCTTTAAAAAAATAAATCTAAAACCTTGCCATAACTAAGCGCTGTTCTATATTCCTAGACATTTCTTTTAAAAAAAACCTTATGAATGGCTCTCTCTAAGAGATACAGGTGAAGTATTCTTATTCATAAAAAGAAGAATTAAGTCTGGTGAACATTAATAAAACATTGTGGTCAATTTTCATAAAAAAAATTATATAATGACACACATAAAAGTGATGAATTAAATGCTTCATTCTTATTTTTATTGTACTTATATGCAACCATTATATCCCTTAACGAATCTTTAGAAGCTTATTCAACATAATACACTTGCTTTCTTTTGTAGTATAGGTTTGTTTCATTAGACTAAATTTATGGTAGACATTGGAACGATAAATTTGTTTGTGCGTGTTAATTTTGTGTAATTGTATTTCAGCTCCCGATATCTTGAAAGCAATCAAATGGTCCAGTAATTTAGACACAATCTTCACGAATAACTACGAAGCTGATCCGTCGTTATCATGGCAGTATTTCGGGAGTTCCACCGGATTTATGAGACAATACCCAGGTAAAGATCGATCGTTATACATTTTCCTCCAGTGCTCTTCCATATTTTACAGCCCATGTGTGTTGTTTACATTTGTGAGTAAACTGTACTGGAATTTAGAGGATATATCCCAGAACTTGTGCGAGTAGAGTGGAAAGCTATTTAGGAAAAAAAATAAACATCTTGGCACACTCAGTCAGGATTCGAACCTTGGTGTCCTCGCAACAGCAACCAAGTGCAACAGTGGCGCACCCAAATGTTTACTTTGGCGGGGAGGGAGGGGGGGGGGAATACAATATATCAAAGATAATATTCAAGTACCGCTTTCCTCTTGGAAATATTTAGAAAACTTTAAATGTGTGTAACAGAAAATCTTTCTAATATCATGCCATGTCTTAAAATTAAGCCTATTCCTTCGGAACAGTTTCAATGCTCTATATTAGAGTTCTATTTAAGGCCTGTGTGTTTAAACTTTTACAAGGCTTAACATTATTTGAGGTCTTGGAGGAGCCAAATGGCCAGTTTTCTTCCTCTTTGGTGTACCACAGTTGTAACACCTTCAAAGCACAGCTTTAATTTGCCAGTGAATAAGTATTTTGACATGAAAATGATAAAGATCTCAATTGCTGATAGTCACACCATAATTGTCATAGAATATTTATTCTTCTAAACACCTTGGTAATTGGTTATCATATTATTAAAAGGGTACAGGTTTTACATACACCTATCCATCTGAATATATTTACAGGATTTCGAAATTACTATACATGAGTCGTTTTCAACAATGGTGATTTACTTTGAGATAAAATAAAACTTTTTATTTCTTTCATTTTACTTTTTCATTTCCATTGGACGTCATCAAGAAGGCACACATACAAACAAATTATAAAACATATTCCTGAATACTAGTTGTTATAATGTGACCAATTTTTTTTTACAATGAAAAGGAGGACGGAAAATTTAAAGAAAAAAGTACAATGTAAATAAATGAAACATTTTATTAATTCAAACAAAAATACACTAATTATGCTTACATCCCTTTTACTCATTTAATTAAACGAGTATTTTTCCATTGAATGAATATTTTTTTGTCAATATATCATTTTATAACAATATATTGGAAATTTCGGAGCAAGAAATATCCTTCATATTGAATTTTACGGTAAGTGCTGCAGCTAGTGTATCAACATTCAATCTTGATTTCTCACGTGTCCAAAAATCATTACCAATTGAAAAAACTCTTTCAACTGCTGCATTAGTTCCAGGGCAGCACAACGTAAATTAAACAAGAATAACTAACTTTTAATTTGGAATGTGTTCATTTTTGAAATGGTTAAATATTTCCACCCATCTTTTATCAATTTCAACATGTTGATTTTCCCATTGTTCTAATTTATAAGAATTTAAATATACATTCAGTCTTCTAATTTCTTCAAACAGACAACTGTCATCGATTTTAATATCAGGCATTTTTTTCGATAAAAACTCAACACAATTTTCAATATCTGCCCAATTTACTTGCAATGAAGTCAAAAAACACCATTGAAAACTGTTATTTCCTGTGATATTTGTTCAGACCATTCTTCGACATATTGGAAACATGATTAGTAAAAATTCCGCACTTCTTTGGTAAACTTTTCCGTTATGCCCGGATTTAACTCCTCTAAGTTTGACAATTTTCTTTTTATTATTAAAGGAATAAATTTTTCTTCAAATTGTGATTTATATTGAAGGACAAAATCGTTCAAAATAAGTCTAACCTCTGTAGCTGAAATATGTTCACCTTCAATCTTTTGAAATGTTTTGTAGAAAATAGATGCCTGATTACGTACAAAATACATTAATATCTCCGATAATTCATAATTGAAAAAAAGAGTTCAGAATTTTTGGACATTTGTCTAAACTTAAAAATATGGACGGAGAGGCTCAAATAATTGTAAAACACGCTCTATAACAGGTGTTAGAGCGAGCAATCTAACTTTTGAATATCCTAAAAGTTTTTTGTATTCAACATTTGTGTCTACACAAAATTGTTTTAAAGTAGCCACATGAACAGTAAAATGACTAAAATACAAATAAATTGTCGTTATTATTACTTCTACATCAATTGGCATGGCACATGACGCTGTGTTGATTGCATTTGACAAAATATGTGCATTACAACCTATTCCTAGTATTTTATTTTGGAGTAAATATTGTAATTTTATATATTCATTATCCACTCCTTTGCTTCTTCACCCACCAAAATTTCTGTTTGTATTATCATCTGTTAGTGCAACAACTTTAGATTTCAAATTGTTTTCATTTATTACTCTGTGTAGGTGGTTTGACAAAATTTCAGCAGATTCAAACATTTGCATCAATGGATTCTAAATCTAAATATTTTACTTGAATGCCCTTGGTAACATTATAATACCTTACTATTATTGGATACGATTTGGTTTCATTACGATTCGATGCATCAGATAAAACCGTTACAAATGCTGCATTTTTCAAGTCTTCTGCAAGTATTTTATCACAGTAGGCCTAATTTTTAAATACTCATTTAATAATAGCCTCACATTTTGTCCTGGAACATGAATATTTAGATTTGTGAAACTTTTTCAATAATTTAGTTGAACAATCCATACTATGAAAACTTTGATTGTGAATTATTATAGTATGAAAGGCAAATGTTCCCTCCGCTACAGCTGTTTTTCAACTTCAGAATAATTAAAAGTTAAAAAAAAATTGTTACTTTACTACTGGAAGCTGATGCATATAATGATTGCTTATGTTTGTTGATGTTCAAGTGTTTCGTTATAGCTGCTCTGCTTCCAACTGCAATACAAAATTCTCCTCTGCAAATATTGTAGAAAACAATGGTGTCTCTCTTTGATAGGCGGAATGTAAATTCCTTTTTCAACTGACCGTTGAAATGGCATTTCCTCTTTCTTGATTTTTCCAGCCCTTAAATGAGATAAAAAATAAAATATAGAGCTACATGAACGATGCAAGCACATTATGAATAAATAAAATTAATAATTAAAACTAAAACTTATATATGAAGGATATTTCTTGCTCAGAAATGTCCAAGATAGTGTTAAAAAATGATATATTGACAAAAAAGTATTCATTCAATGGAAAAATACTCGTTTAGTTAAATAATTAAAAGGGATGTAAGCATAATTAGGATATTTTTGTTTGAATTACTAAAATGTTTCATTTATTTACGTTGTACATTTTTCTTAATTTTTTTTTCGTCCTCCTTTTCATTGTAAAAAAATTGGTCACCTTACTGTTACATATCCACCACCACCAGTAGAGGGCCAATAATGGCTAACAACAAACCCTGGTGGCATCGGAGGGAACCCAAAGAATACTTTTAAAACATATTTGCCAAGATGTATTAATACAAAACTAAATTTCAATCTATCTTTATCGCACCTGGATTACTTTAAAATCAATAAGAAAAAAACACCATTCAAATAGACCATTAAATATATATTTTCCCCCACTCGAAAATATTACACAGTAGGCCTATAATTTTTTTTTAAGCTAGAATTCCCGCTAGCAGCTATTTACATAATTTAGTCATAAGACCCACTTCGAAAGAAAACTAGATCTAGCTGGATAAGAACATGATTTATAAAACCTAACAAAAACTATTTGTTTTTTGAGTTGGTGGCTCAATAGCCCGAGCATTATAAATTCCATTCATATTGTTTTCCAAATAGTTTTTAGGTTTTCCAGTGCCTATTTAAACTTCACTTTATAATATGTACTTATAAATATTATATTGTATGTTTTTAGTGTGGTACTGTGTGAAATTCTATTAAATAAGGCAATTATTTTGGGCAAAATATTTTTTATTAAAAAAAATCTCAGCTCTATGAACTGGTTTGCTAGGGAATGAAACGAAGTTTAAATCACTAGTTCTTAGTGATGACCAAGTAATAATGGTGTCTATGGTGATGGAGGGTGGCGGGTGGGGCGATCGGG
>CABFVX010001028.1:43480-57416 GCA_902151425.1 Timema shepardi | reverse complement strand
TGACATCAGTTAATGGTTTCCATATCTTGTACATATTTAAAACACAAAGCAAAGATGTTCATGATTATTTGTTCATTCTTGTAAACAATAGTACAGATCATATATACATCATAGATAATAATAAAACAAAAGTCAAAGAAGACATTAAAGAACATTTAGAAGGCACTGCCCATCTTCTTGCAGGTCAAGGCTCATCTACTAAAATGCTCTATTGAGTGGATGGAATTACTCAAGTCCCAACACTATTCCATACAAATATGCACTTTTAACTCATAGCTACGGTGATGACCATGGTTCACTCATTTTATCAATGGCATTATTTTACTACAAGAGGGAAAACGTATTTTCTGATCGTTTCAATCCTGATTATTAGTCAATGCTATATCCTTTATTATTGGTTTTCTGAATACTTAAATACAAAATGTTTGGCATTTTTTTCTTTAAAAACATTGATTTGCGCACCTTATTAATTTGAATGATCAATCATTGTTTCTTGTTTCAAAAAAATAGATTTAAATGTTGATTGTTTTCTAGCCATGCAGTGGAAATACGATCCTGTGGATTTGTATGATTGTCGCACACGCTCCTGGTTCATCGAGGCCGCAACGAGTCCCAAGGATATGTTGATACTTGTAGATGACTCTGGCTCCATGAAGGGCATGAGAAAAGAAATTGCTAGGCATGTGGTCAACAATATACTCGACACATTGGGGAACAATGATTTTGTCAATGTTTTCAACTTCTCTGATCGGATCGGTGAGGTGATGAAATGCTACAAAGAAAGCCAAGACACCTTAGTTCAGGTGATACAGTCGGATGTTATTTTTTGTTTGTGGTTTCCTCAGACACCCAGGGTAGGAGTGTAGAGAACGCAGTTTTTACAGTTTGTTTTTTTAAATAAATAAAATATTGCTCCAGAAGCAATCTAATCTAATTTTCTCCACATGGTGAAAATAACAGTAAATTGTTCGATAGTCTATCTGTCATGAGCAAGGAGCTATTAGATGATAAACTTGAAGGCCCTTGACTAGGATTTATATATTTTTTTAATATTCTGACCCATATGAATAGATCTGGGTCAAATATGGCCAATCTCAGGTCTGTTGTGAGACAGATTTGTGGCAAATTTGGCCAATCTCAGATCTGATTTGGTTTATGACCAGATTATGATTTTTACAAATTGAGAAGATTGGGTGATTGTTTATTATTACTATTTTATAAAGATTGTGATTATTTTCAATAAAATGAAAAGGCTTAGCAAAAATGATAGATTTTCCATTGCTTGGTTAATGAAGGCCAAACAGTAGGCTTATTCAAACATTCCTCAAACTTGAACTTTTGAAAATGAGACGTTAACATATTCTTGCATTTTCTTGAAAAGTAAATTTCATCATTTTGAATGCATCATTTTAAAATTTTAAATATCATAGTTCTTATAAATGTATTTCCAGGCAAACTTGTTGAACATCAGAGAGCTGAAGCAAGCAATGAAGGAATTATACACTGATAAAATAGCAAACTTTTCATCAGTTCTCACCAAGGCATTTGAGATATTACAAAATGTAAGTAACACATATAGCCATACTTTAGTTTTAAATTTTAAAAATGGCTAAAATTACTGAAAATAAAATATTAATTACAATGAACAAGAAGGGTACAATAGGCCTGATTCTGAATTTGTAGGGCAATATTCAATACCCAAACAGCTTCACTAGGATTAATTTAATTTAACCTTCCCAACCTGTTATATTAGAATATTTAGCGACTACAATAAATTACTGGAACTAGGATAGTGTGAAAAATTCATAAGATATGCAGAGTTGATTGGATGGTTTGTGTGGCTAACTCTGAACAAGTGGGGTTTGATTGTATATGGCTGCACTGCAGCAGGCTTTATCATAGGTCTTTTTTAACACTTACTTTCATTCAAATACTGGTGCATTTCCTTTTTACTGACTCTTAAAACACCTTTAATCTTAAACTAATGCATTAATGACCTTGTGTCAAACATAAAACATATCTTACTATACTTAAAACTATAATATCAAAGGGTGTAGGATGGCAAAGAGTCATTCTAAAGAAACTCAACATTAGCCTTTGTAAAAAAGTGTAATAGATTGTTGATAAAACACCATAAATGTACCAAATAGGGGTGGAACCTTGGCCTCGTAGGACAAAATAAGCGAGAACAGGAACATATGAATAGGAGGAGGGGTCTCGTGCATCTGTACCCCCTTGAAATATCCACTGTACAAAGTGTGTTCCTCTTTTCCCAGTGGCAACAGTGTAAAGTATCAACTGTGTTCCTGTTCCCTAATGGCAAAAGTTTAAAGTGTCAACTTTGTTCCTCTGTTGTGAAAGCCAAATTTTATATATCAATATTTTTGCTCTCCTGCTATTCTATACCTTCTTTAATGTATAAAAACTAAGTAAATTTGAAAATAAGTTTTCCTTAAAGAGTTATATTGAAAGTATACCTAGTAGCTTTGATAGCTGATGGAAGACAGTCTTGGGTACGATTTATTTGTGACAAGTGCTTGATTGGGGGGGTTTCCTAGTACCGCGAGGAGAGGAAGGGGGCTTGCTGCAACCAAGCCATCATGCTGATCACTGATGGAGTCCCTTACAACTACAAAGAGATATTCGAGCTGTACAACTGGCAAAACCTTCCCTTCATGCCTGTTAGAGTTTTCACGTACCTGATTGGGCAAGAGGTGCCTGATGTGAGGGAGGTCAAATGGATGGCGTGTGAAAACAGAGGTAATGCCACTCTGGAAACCAATTTAGTTTTTGTTTTAGGCATAATATGCACCATCTAGGATATTTGTATTATAAAATACTGGCTGGGTGGTAACACTAACAGATAGAGAAACACTTGTATAGAGACTGTCGTGTTACAGGGTATTATGTCCACTTGAGTACATTAGCGGAGGTCCGGGAGCAAGTGTTACAATATATTCCTGTCATGGCACGCCCTATGGTACTATGGAGAAACGAACACCCAACTATCTGGACACCTGTTTACGCTGACATAACGGTGAGTGATGACAGTTTTATATTTTAAAAAGTATGATTGATAAATTAAGTTTAGCTATGCAACATTTTCAAAGACAATTACTCGAAGCATTGTGGTTTTTTACTTATTGCACAATTGTTTATTATTACTCAGCAAAGCTGTGCTTATGTTATAACTTATACTTGAAACTGTTATTGTGGATGTTGGCTCAATATAAATTACATCCTGTCAGATCTCTAGACTAAGATTAACCAACATTCAAACACACCTACTCAGCTCCTCCACCAGTCAGCCAAATACTTCACACACATATAAGTACACAGTTTTACTTGTGTACAGTCTATTGCCACTATTAACCAGTATATGCTTCAAACTATATAGTTTAAGGAACAGGATAAGGAAGATGCATCTCGATTTGCCTGAGAGGAATGTGAATAAATTCCATGGAAAATCAAATAGGCACCTTATTATAATGCCATTCGTTAAGAGAAACCTTTTTACACTTTTGAGGTAAATTGGAGGATAAAATATAAAATGTAATAGGAATTTAAAAAAAACGAAGAAAGATTTTCACAATGAAGAGAACCCAATACCTTTCAATATTCATACTGCTGTTATTCGACAAAGAAATAGTTACTGATCCAACACCTTGGCTCAGTCGGTAGCGTGTTTGCCTACTGATCTAGGGGTCTTGGGTTTGATTTCCGGCATGGCCGAACAAATTATCATTGATGAAATTTTGTGATTACCCTTTCAAATTGATAAATTAACGGCCGGGGACTGGATGTTGTGCCTGTCCTAGTCTTAAGTTAGATTATAAAGCAAATGAAGTTACGAAAGTCCTAGAGCCATTCTGTAGTGGAAAATATGACTTTAAAAAACTGATCCAGGCCATAGGCTGGAAACATTAATGGATGTAAAGTAATGTAATGGCTGCCCTATAAATAAAATTATTTACTGTTCAATCCTGACCTGAGAGATTTTTTCTGTCATAACACTCTTGATTTTTATTTTAGGCAGTTTAATTGTGCGTTTAAAACCCTCTTTTGAAGAGTTATATATAAAAAAAGGAATAGTAAATAGTAAGAGCTTTAATTTTGTAAAGGTTTATATTTTGATTTAGTTTTAATTTATTCTTGAATGTGTATTATTATTTTGACTTGACTACATGCCATGCGGGCAGATGCCACACTACTATTTAATAAAATCTCATTTATTCATTTTCAAACTTATTTTTTTCGATGGAGAATGCATTACGTCGAAGAAAACACAATGAGAAAAAATTGAAATATCAAAATAATAACACCGTATTAGATCAGCAAGGAACATAATTATATTTATTTACCTGGTTTTAGTCCCAATATTCCGTCCACGCTACAAAAAGACTGATAATCTGTTATTAATTTTAATTACAACAGTCAATTATTTACCATCACTTGATGCTCACAAAAACAGGGTGTACATGATTGAATAAGAGTGAGCTAAGACCGAGCCCAATTTGAAAAGGGATGAAGGCAGGGACTGTGACGACGCAAGACATGTCATTTTATCTCACTCGTGCATTATTAATCTAAAAGGCCACCGAGAAAAAGAAAAAAAAATTGTTTAGTTTCATAAACAATTAATCATATGAGCAGCTACAAAGAACTGACCAAGGTATTTAAAGGTCATAGCTTACACCCTTTCCTTAATCAAACATTTTTTTGGTCCCGGAAGGTGTCTGCTAAAATATATTTCCTCAAGATTTTTGGGGCCTAGACGAGAACTGCAAGGAGATGGGAGTTTAAAAAAAAAAGCGAGACTGGTGTCTTGGAGAAGAAGAGAAAATGACATGCAATATTCCAGTCCCGCAAAAATATGTCAATTTTAACAACAAAGTTTAAAGTGTTCTTCGAATTATCCATCAAAATTAAAACCAGAGACGCGACAACTTTAGTTCATTGTTAAACCTCTACAACAAAGACTCTTGGACTATTAGGGGTTTTTGAACCAATCCACAATTTTGATGAGATGACCTCCCAGAACATCAATGAGGTGATTTCAACGATTGTTCTATGTTTTAATCTCTACATATATATTTGACCTCCCTACGCAGACGCTATGTTTATATTAACCTTTTACACTAACATTTCCAGACTTTATATTATTTTTTGCTAAAGGAAAAAATCACCAACCAGACATTTAATGTAATTTTTCCTTCTCAAGTTAAACTTTTTTTTTTTCAACAATAATTCTGGAAAAAATCTTTTGGCCAGAGTAATTCCTTTGACTCGAATGCAATGTCTTATATTCTATTATTCATTTCTGTTAACTTTTAACCTCATAAAAGAAATCATTTAGGCCTATTTTCTTCAAGAAANATATATATATATATATATATATATATATATATATATATATATAATTATTATTTCAATAATTATTCATCAAGACTGTACTTAAGATATTTCTTGTATTAATACCTAAATAACTACTGTTATCTGAATTAAATTAGAATGATTTGATCAGATGATAGACATAGTGAATTGTATTTTTACTTTATAATTTAGCATACATCTGTTAGGCGGGGAAAATTTTAAATTTGACAATTATTTACTAAAATCTATAGGGCCTACCGGTACTTAATTAATTTTCCAAGTCAAATCTGTTGTTAGTATTTTATTTATATTATTATTACCATCATTCAGTGTCATCTACCTTGTTATCATTGCTATAATAAACCCCAACATTATTTAGCTATGTATTACCTTCAAGAATTCACAGGGATGCCCACCTTGGAGACTGTTATTGTTTTACACAAGGTGAGTCCATTGTTGGATACTTCCATTTAAGGTATTTTTCCCAACGTTACCCAGAGGTTTTGAGAGTATTGTGTTTGATTTTATGTAGCCTATTAGGGTTTTTATTTTCACAACAAGATAATTATTCCATTGTTGTTAAATGTAAATGTTGGTTTTGAACGCAAAGTATTATACTGTATTCATTTTATTCTGGACTAGCATATTTTTCATTTCTCATCTATATTATTTATTACCCAATTATTTAAGGTGTGGTCAAAGCCAGCGCAAGTATTTTTACAGTTTTTATAGAACTGACATTTTTTGGCTAAAATATATCAAAAATTTCTCCAGTAGCAACATAGAGTTTAGTTTTCTGAACATGCTGATATAAACAGATCTTGAATATCTGTTAAGGGTGCCCTGGAATTTTGTCAAAACTTTTTCTCTTTATTTAAAAAGTTTTGACAAAATTCCAGGACACTCTTGACAGATATTCAAGATCTGGTGCTATCAAACAACATGTGGAGAAAACTAAACTCTATGTTGTTACTGGAGAAATACTTGATTTATTTTGGCCAAAAAAATGTAATGATATAAAAACTGTAAAATTACTTGTGCTCCCTTCTACCGCACCTTAATGAGGTCATTGAACTTACAGTAAAAATATTATATGCCTGTTAATATTTCCTCCTTAAATATAAATACATAGCTTATAGTAGAGTTTTTTAAAATTTATATTCTAAAAAATTAATAATCATTAATCACACTCTCCAATTTTTAAACCAATCCTATGCCAGGCTCTGTTTGCAGGACCCGAAGATGACAGACTGGTTGTGGGAAAAGAAAGAAAGTCAGGAACAAAAGGACCGCTACATGAGTTTCCACACTGGCAAGTTTCGTTACGTCAGCGATGAGGAACAAGATCGCAAATACATCCAGAAGAGTGTTAGTAAACGTTTCTGAATATCAATCAACATGTTCAGCCAAATCAGATTTGATTATTTCACAAAGATTTCATGTTTTCCTTTCTCATACTTTATGTTTTTATTCTAAAATTTATCAGATAATTGTTTTTTTAATTGTTTTACTGTAGGTACTTTTACCAAGTTTGTGAAGGTACCTATTTTACAAAACTAAATTTTTTTAAATTACAAACTTAGTTTATATTGCTTTCATTTTATGGCTGAACACCTTGATAAATAAATAAATTGTCATGATATTCAAAAGATGGTCTCACACAAATACTCAAAAGAACTTCGAATTACACGCTTCGTTGGCTGCATGATCTAAAGAGGTCACTCACACAATAGATAGCTGATAATTGGAAGATCATGGTTCTATCCTGGTCGGGTGTACTGAGGGTGGTTTTCACTCATTAGTTTCTCACTCTCTCTTTGCACAAGTGTGGGTACACTTCCTCTAAATTACACCTTCCTCATCCCTAACCCATTAACTTAATTAGAACATAGGCATATAGCCCGAACAGGTAGTAAGATGTGGTGCTAAAACATCATAATAAACTTAAAATAGTTATTACCATTTGAGTGAACTATTTATAAAGTTGCAAGCTCATTTTTGATGTTTCTGGTCCATTATTCGATGTAATTGCAAGTTAAAAATCCCCCTTAATTTGTTTTATACTCCATTTAGTATTGATATACCTACTACTAAAATATATTAAACAGTCACTTTTCTAATGGAATTAAAGGAACAAATAAATGGCTTAAACATGAATATTTTAGATAAAATGTTAAATGCTATGGAAATACCTGTTTTGTTAAGTTATGTTAAGTTACTTGCTTTTGATATTAAATATTTTTAATCATGTGTAGTTCCACTGAAATGGATTGGATAATGCCAGCTTAGCAGAGAGATAGGTCTAGTTGGTGTACTTTTGTAAGTGTAACATTGAACTTCCAAGTTCCTGATGCCATAGAGTAAGTGGTGCCACTCAGGGTATTCCTTACAGCCTAACAATGAAAAGGGCAGCATTGTACAAATGTAATGCCTCAAATGTTGTTTGATACTACAGATGGCATCAAGCACATGTTTAGCTCATACCTCAAAATGTACAATACAATTTAAGTTTAGGATATAGAATAAACATTCCATGATGTGAAATATAATCTGTTCTTTTGAATCCCACATGAGAAATGGTGCCATTGTGCACAATAATGAAAATTGAAAATATAACATAAATATTTGTGAACCATCAAATTTAAAATTATCCTAATTTTATATCAAGATGTTTGATGTTGTTCTATTACATTTAAGAGCCATCCTTTTTTAAACATGACCTCATAATATTCCTTCATCTTTTATATATTACGCTTTGTTGTCTATTGTTATCAACCATGCAGTTCCTGTTTGTAAACAACACATTACCATATATGTATTTATCATTACTTGTATTCTTTAATCAATTTGAATCATGTTCTGTGATATACCACCAAATTTGACACCCCCTGGGAGTATTAATAAACAGGGCGCTGTTTCTAGGTGTTTTGCCGCCCTAGGCGAAAATGGAAAAATGCCGCCCCTCTCTTTTACTACCATCACTCTCTTCCCCTGCCATCCAGGCTAGAAAAATTAAAGCATTAGATTCAAAATAACTTGTATTCAACATTACACATCAAACATTAAATAACTATATAAGCACTGTTCATGATATTTTATTTCGTTTTTAAATTTCTCTCTTCTAACTTCAAACTTATTTTGTGTTCTTTCTCTTAATCCAATGGTACCTTCCTTGCCTTTATTTTAGCAAAGTCTTTAATAAGATCTCTAATGTCAAGCTGGTAAGTCATGCCTTTTTCTACTGAAATCGTGGCTAGTCCCACGAGTCTTTCTTGGCTCATGGAAATGCGCAGATATAGGTTTTTATTAATTTGAGTTTTAAGAAACTCCTCTCCGCACTTGCCACTGATATGGGTAAAATAAAGAGAATATGGAGAGCTATAAACAAAAATAGGAAAATCATTTTAAAACTTTTTTGGCAAAGATAGTTCGGCAGATATTCGGGTTTCACTTTTTTTTGGTATTCGATGACTTATTTCTGAAAGTTCAGAGCCAAGAGCTGCCATACCAATGCTCTTTAGAAAAGATGGGGTTTCTCCAGGGCTATGCCGGATTTTAGAGCTGTTTCCAATTTGATACACAAATCCATGAGTTTTTTAGAATCTTTAATCTTGAGGTCACTTATATTGTATAGAAAACCAAATAATCCTGCAATTTCATTCAACTGTGTGAATCATTCTTTTACAGAACTAATTGCAGTGTCCAATATTGCAAAACAGTAATTTACTCTGAACTTTTCTTTGGGGTCAACGATGGTTTCATCTTCTGATTCGTAAGTGAACCAATTCCTTTTCCTCCTTCTTATTTCTGAGGTTGAAGTTGATGCCTCAACTGTTCAAGAGAACTCTCTGGAGGACATAGACATTTTTAAATAAACCCGTTCAATTCGGATAGTTATATTTCTCTATCCGCTTTTCTTTTTCTGTACTGAGCACCTAAGAGTTTTTTCCTGTCTGCCATTTTTGATCCTTTCTACTTGCAAAAATATAGGGCAGTAATAATTTGGAATATTGTAGGCCCTATATAATAATTCTGTGTATTGCATTAGAAAATTGTAACTCTATTTTAAAGTCAATATCTTGATTTAAACTAATTTCAAATGTTATATCCAATAGTATGTTGGTATTTTTGGGTATACATAAATTTTTAAGAAAACGACAGATAATTTGTTTGAGAAAAGACAGTTTTTTTATTGCTAAACAAATATTTATTTCATCCAAATTCCTACTCCCTTTTCTGAAGTAGTACGAATAAATGCCGGAAATATACACTGCTATCCAACAGATTTGCGGTATTCGCTACTAAATATGCATACATTTTACATGTTACATTTTACAGACAGTCATACTTAGGTATGTACAGAATTAGCTTTTGAAAGTCGGGATTTCCCTATTTTACATCTTGCTACACATAATTTTTCAAATCGGCTTACCGTTCACAAATTAATTATCTTTCGCTGTTTGCTTTCTTCCAGCCATCACAGAATCTAAATCTTTAAGCTGGTGCCATTTTGTTTCTCGCAGCCCTCACACTTACTGTACAAAAAGCTGTGCAAGAAAGTGTACAATAGCTTGGTCACATTGATTGCATACAAGTTTAACCACAATACTTTTCAGATGGCATATGTGATTTCCTACAATATTGTGAGCAATAGGGTCTACAACAGTAGGCAGTGCCAGATTAAGCTAGTGAGGGGCCTGTAGCATAATGTTATAAAGGGGCCCCAAATTTATAAAAATGCACTTATATATTAAAGTACAAGTAATTTACATGAACAGTAAGGTGATTCAATATTTTCATTTGCTATTCAGCCAGTACATTATTCAGAGGTGATACTAACCTGGCATAGTTTTGACAAAAATAATAAGTATTTGCATGTAATGAATAACGTAGTGAAAAAAGCAGTTTCAATTCTCACCGGACAGCTTACAAGAATCTATTTTTTATTTTATTTTTCAAATTTTAAATTTACTTATTTTCTATTGAGGTCCCTCCAAAACGCGGGGCCCGTAACATATGCTACTTTTGCTACTGTGATAATCCAGCACTGATAGTAGGCCTATCTTTTGTTTTTAATGAAATAATAACAGATAGTAAATAAATCGATGATAAACATATTGAGTTTAATCATAGTATTATAATAGAAATATAACTTTGAATGGTAATTTTTTTTATTAATAATGGGATGCCTGGTAAATATGTTATCATATATTCGATTAGTTCACATTTATAAGGTAGGGTTATCTTATCAATCCAAAAGTTGTATAAAATAAATGGCTGATAAAGGTCATGTTCGATTCCCTGAAACTATGTACAATAAGTCAATAAGTAATGCGAAGTAGATCTTGTACAATCTTTGGTGTTCACACAACACCATCTTTAGACTACAATTTATTGTAAAACATTTTGTATAATAATTTGTGTCGTATCATACCAAACTTTAGACATTTGATGTTTTTCTTTCAGATGCTGATGTCTTATCAATTCTGACAACAAATACTTTTTGAGCTATGAGTGGGAGTAAACCTTAGGCTCTTCTATTTATTAATGTAGTTTGAGTGCAATTGGCACATTTTTTCAGCCATTCTTAAAACATCTACTTCATATTGATTATTTTGCAAAGAATTAAGTTTACCGCTAATTAATTCCTCACCAAGTAGGAAATATATTAGTGGATTTGTTCAATTATATCGGTATTAGAAAAGTGGGTTACATCTTTATGGGCAGTGTTTTTATCTTGTCATAATGGAATTTGAATGATATATCACTAAACATGGTCCAAGGATTATTATTAAAGTTTTTTTTAATATCGTTCATAAATACAATACAGGTACCAGTAAGTAGGCCTATTCTTGAAATTACTAAATATCAATTTAAATAATATTTTGGACAAATTTTGATTTGTATTTGGATAAGAGATTAATTATAGTACTTTTATTTCAGTTAGAAGACAATGAAAATGACTTGGGACGATATCAATTAATGACATCTGTGTCAATGCCGGTGTTCGACAGGAGGGAAAATGCGGTAGGAGATGGTTGTGAACTCAAATATTTACAAATGATAATTAAATTATTTCAATCAAACAAAGATTGAAACTGTTCAGGGAGCAGTTGAGGGAAACTTGAAATTAATTTGTCAAGTTTTTTTTTTATAGATATAGTGTTAAGTTTATGTTTAAAAATTGATTAGTCTAATGCTTAATTAATCTCTAAACAGTGTAAGCCATGAGCAAATATTTTATTTGGATGAAACAATACAATAATAAGTCATTATTAATATTTCTAAGGTTAGTATTAAGTTATTTTAAGTGAAATGAATTTCGTCTGATTTTGATGTGTTTTTTGCCTACAATTTGGTGGTTTTGTTTTGTCATGCTGATTCTCCTCCCCACAGAACCTCACAGAACGGATTCTCATAAATGAGGCGATTTGGGTTCAAAAAATAAGAGAGGTAGAAAGATAATTCTAACCATCAGTTGTTATTTTTTATGTAGAAAGTTCTTACATTACTCAATGGTAACTTTGTGCCGTAACCGTAAAGTAGTTGGAGGAGCGTAAACAAAACTTTGAATCATAATTTAATTTATTTATTTTATTTTTTAGATTTTACAATATTAAAATTAATCGGATGTTAGTGATCAATCATTGAATGAAATAGAACCTACAACAAATTTATCGTATTTTTGCTGAACAAGATGTAGACCAGTATAGAAGTTCACAGAGCAACATGAAAATCATTAGTTAAACATTTACACTACTTATGAGGTTTTGTTAAAAGTAAAATTTAGCATAAAACCTAATAATATTGTCATAATTTTAATAATCATAAAACGAAACTTTAAGACTAACATTAAATATAAACATTGTCTATATTTATTTTATTTACAGTACATACTTCATTTTTATTTGATCCTATTTACAAGTAAAACAAATAACATTATACACTGCAATATAAGGAATAAAATCAAAACAAAACCTTATAATTTTGTGTAAATATTAGTGTGTTGGAAACCAGCAGACATTCTAAAAAGTCAAAATGATCACATTTTTAACTGTTACAATTGATCGTATACTTGTATTAGCTATCTAAACAGTTAATATTTTATAGACCTACATAAGTACATTTTTTCAACCATCTAAATGAAACCACGTTAAAAAGATGAATCAAACAGAGACCTACCTTTAAACTTCAGGAAACAACACATATTGAGGCTATGACCAGTGAGGTTAGCCACTAAGATAATGGATCCTCCGCTAGCTCCTTTGGGCTATTTTTTCCAAAGACACATAAAACATTTTTCTTTAGTTGGAATTTAATGCAGTTTTTTTTATTAACTATCATATATTATGTTCCCATTACATTAATATGTTACTTCTTATAAATCCATTTAGTTAAAGGAAGATTTGATCAGTAGGTGACTTAAATAAAGCATAAGTATTTTATATCCAATCAATAGTATTAACTTTCCTTGGCTTGGTGGGCACGGGAACAAAGAGTCAACCTAGTCTGGTCTGGTTTTATGGTGACGGGGTGACTGGGGTTAAAGTCCTGGTCATGTGTAGCCTACTAAAGGTGGTTTTTCCTAAATAGATTTCTACTTGTTTTTTTTCTCTCTTCATGCAAATGTAGGTAAGTTTACTCTAAGCGTCTACCTTTTTTTTTGTTACTACCACATTAGTGTAAAGACATAGATAGTCCAAATCAATAGTAAAACACTGTGCACAGAAAATATATTCAATTTCATAAAATAAAGCTTTAGTTTACTTTTATTTTTATACTGTCCCTTTTAAAGAAAATGTTTAACTTAACAACTATAAACAGTTTTACAATTTGATCATAACAGACCTACTAATACTTATATTTTCATTTGTTCCTCAAATGAAACAATTTTATTTTAAATTTGTATTTTATATTCTTGGAAACTAGATTTAAAAACTCAAATTGGTAGTCTATTGGAGCAACGCATCTCTCTCGTGTAAGACCAGATTACCAGTGACGAAGAAACTGAGGCTCAAATCATGGTCATTCATACTGAGGGGGGTATTCTCTAGTTGGTTTTCCATTCTCCTGCCAAAGAAAGGTGGATAAATTTTCTCTAAAATTCCACCTTACTCATCCCTATTGCATTAATATAATTACTGTAAGAGTATAACCTGGACGGGTACTAAGAAATGGTGAAAAACAAAAAAATTAAATCACTTTATTGCTTGATCATTTACGAATAATAAATATCACTTTTAATTAGATATGGGTGAAGTCTAGATTTCTCAAATTCGAATATTGAATTTAAATCTTAAATTTTCTTTCAAATCTCAAATCCAAATTCTGATCCTGAAATCTTAAAAAATGTATGATTTAAGTTAAAGTGAAAATATTTAAAATATAATTTAAAGAAATGTTGCTTAGTGCTAATTGTCAAATGCTCTTTTGTTTGTTTTGTCTTTTATGCCATGAACAAAAAAAAACACTTTTTAAGTCAATTAATTATATATAATCTATATATATATATATATATATATTGTGATTTTGGTACTGTCCCAATTAAACAAGCGTGTGTATG
>CABFVX010001028.1:0-42717 GCA_902151425.1 Timema shepardi | reverse complement strand
GCAAAAATATGCACACAATGTACTACCAGTAAAATAATTAAACAAATTATTTATTACATATTTTATTATATTTGGAAGAAGGTATAGGAAAGGTGGATAGAAACGATGATTTTCGATGGAATGAAACCTGGGTTGGGGGATTGGGTGGTGACGATCAATTTTCTTTAAGGGGCAACCAGTACCTTTTTGTCCATTGGCAGCAGTGTAAAGTGTGAACTGTGTTCTTCTTTTCATTGTAAAGGCCATATTGTGTTCGTCCTCCTTTTATATGTTTCTATCCACCTTTCCTATACCTTCTTCCAAATATAATACAACCAACTCATAAAGCAAAAGGAGGTTTTCCTTATAGAGTTATATCATTATTACATATTTTGTTTCCCAAAAGTTATGATTTTTTTTTTTAATTTTACTGAATTTATAAAATGAGCAGAGAAACTAAAAACAATTATTGTAAATCATATGAATTGACATTTCCCCCCCGCTCTCTCTTTATATATAATAATATATAAATGGTTTGATGAGTTAAGTATTAATTTACTAATAATATTATCAGCACCCATGGTCACATGGTTTTAAGGCAAGGCTGGCAAACCTTTTTGAAAGTGGGTGCCCAGTTTATAGAGAATTTTCAGAGAAATTATTTTGCATAGTTACGGGAATTTTTAGTAGAAAAATGTAATATTTAATTATTACATAATCAATATTAATTATATATAATATACTATCATTATTATATGTTATTATAATTGCTGTTGTTGAAAAATATGTTACAAAGGTAACAAACAAAATAGTGTTTTTAAGTACCCAGGTCTTACTACTTGTCCAAACTATCAGCAGCAAAGTAGTTGGGTACATTGATAAGAAACTTATTTGGGAAATACTTTTGAATTATTTTAATAAATTATTCACTCGCAAAATCATTTGAAAGTGATGATACTCATATAGGTTACTTTTATTCCTTATTTTTCTTCTTCATTTTCATTCAACAACTCGAAGGTTATTTTAATGTGATTTCCATTCATCCATAGTTGGGCATGCACTCAACCTTTTGGCTGGTTAGTACTGCCTGCACCATCTGGTAGAGATTCCATGTACTAAGGGAGTTCAGAAAATATAATAGTTCCCTGTTTCCTCCTCCAGTGAATTTATATTAGGGAGCTCGAAAGGGTCTACCAATTTTTGGGGGGTAAGCTATTTTTGCATAGCTTCCAGAGTTCTTTTATTCACCACAATCAACATGGGACCGACGGCTTTACTTCCCCTTCGAAGTAAATTATGCTATCGGATTTTAACCACTGAGGAAAAATTCTTCGACCTTGTTGGTTTTGAACCCATGAACACCGACCGGGTCCTGAGACTAGCACTTTAACCTAAGACCACCGAGGTCATCTTGTGCTTACATCTATATAAAAGAGCAACGTTCATCCGGCCAAAAAAATAAAAAATTGAGACAAAAATGAATGTTGCCGGTCTTATGTGCCACAAATTTGCCAGCCTTGTCTTAGGGTGTCAAGCTTACAATAAAATGGATTACTGGTATCAAGGATAGAATCTCCACCAGGGACACTAGGGGTGATTTTCCAATTCCCTTTCCACACTAATTTTGGTGTATTTCCTTTAAGCTACCCCTTCTTCTGATCCTTACCTATAAGAATATGTTTTTGATAAGCTTAGTGTTGAATTTACAAATTAAATAACTAATAATATGCTTCAAAAATAACAATCTACCCTGTTTAGCGCACACACACATTTATTTAACAAAAGTGAAGTAAAATACACAATATAAAAATAAATTATATTTGATATAAATAATTTAACACTTTTATGAAAACAATATTCGTAATATACTAATCTTAAAATATAATGTGAAAAAAAAATGTCTGCTGGATACCATTATGTTTCGGCAACTCCATTGCTTTACATTATTCTAGTTCAATTATTCTTGATGACAGTTTTATAATTCTTAAAGTGGCCATCTTAGTTTTTTTTTTTTCCTCTTATATTAAATTCTTTACTTTCATACTAGTGTGTAAAATGTACTTTATTTTATCATCTAAAACTAGTAGGCTACAAATACTAGTGTAGTTTTGCTTAGCTCTTCAACCCTGCATGGGTATTTTCTTTAGATTGAGAAGAATGCTCATAACATGTTGCATAATATCAGTTGTGTGTTTGTCTAGGCTAGACTATGCCTATCATTTCTGCCCTTTGTACTATCTTAGATCAGTTTTAGCCTACCTTATAACATACAAATTGAAGCGTTGGACAAAATAACGTTTTAGGTCACATTCTTCAATAGTATATAAACAGCCTCTTCATTGGACATTTTGTCTTAGGCATAGAACTTGTCTTATAATCAAATAAAAGTTGACAATTATTAAAAAGCTTTAGAATTTTTACCCCCTTCATTATTGAGATGATATCACATGTAGCTTACAGCGTTGTTATAGCTGACGTTTCAAATGTCAAAGATGTGTGTCATAAGGAATGCACAGCATTGGCTCAAAACTATGATTCTAAATTTAATGATGATGATGATCATTTTGAGGTCAGTTATGAAAAAATTAAATCTATATATTAATTATATGGATTCACAATAGATATTTTAGTCAATAAAAAAAGTAAGATAGGAGCAGCTTAAGTACTATAATAGGTGTTTTAGTTTTCTTCTTCGTTGAACACACAAACACATGAAAATAAGTGTTTGACTGGATTCAGTTTATTTATACCTAATATTTTCTGTAGTTTATGATTGTCTGACATTTATTGTAGACTTGACAGTAGAGTTAAGGGCTCTTCTTAATTTACTTTAACCAGTGTTAATCAATCTTAGCCATCTATTTCCAGTATTCTGAATAGTTTGTTAATTAGTAATTTTTAAAATTAATTCTACTAATAAAAAGTAAGCATAGCTAATTAGCTAGTAAATTAATTGACTATTCACTATGAATTAGTTTTCTTAATTTATATAGATTTGAACTGAAGTCTCAAAATAGTATGAAAAGAAAACGTTGATTTCTCTAGGTTTCTATATATTATACCTTTATGTAAATGTGAGTTCAAACATATCAAATATCATATTATCAAGGCAAAATAATAAAAAGTTTTTATCTTATATTTAGTTTACATACATAATGTTTTTGCAAGAGTTCAGCCATTAACTTTGAAACAATAGTCAGGCACTATTGGACTTATGCTTTTAAATTCATAATGAACAATAAGTTTACTAGCAAATTGCTATTTTGGCCAATCACTTAATGATTCTTCTTGATACATCAATAAGTTTGCATAATCTCTATATGAAAATTACAAAAAAAAAATCTCTTTTTTTTCACTAGCAATAAATATATGTATATCATAAATGGTAAGAGGTTTTTAACTATAATTTATTGATTTCATAAATGGTATGGCAATCAATCTTGCAACATCACTATATAAAGGTTATATATAGATAGCAAGAAATTTTGAATGATCACTATATAAATATCAGTATTGCGAGAAACCTTGCACAATTGGTATGAAAATATAATAAATAGTAAGAAATTTTGCACCATCAGTATATAAAGATCACAAATAGCAAGAAGTTTTTCATGATCATTAATTCATTATTATATAAAGATCACAAACGTTAAGAAGTTTAGCATAATCGCTATATAAAGATCACAATAAAAAGGAGCTTTTCAGAATCTCTTTGCTATAAAGATCATAAATAGCAGAAAGTTTTGCATGATCATAATATGAAGATCAGATATAGATAGAAGTTTTACATAATCACTACATAAAGATAAGAAAATGAATGACACAAAGCTTTGCACTAATTATAATTACCGATTAATATTCAAATTTTAACCATCATACAGGGCATATATGTTGTATCAACTGCTTTATACATTTGTTTGAATTATATGCCATTATATGCCAATGTTGTTACATAAATATATATATCTTAGGTACTGCAATAGGTATAACGCCAAATCTAATATTCTGTGAAATGGATTCTGAAGAAGGGCCCTTAATTTGCTAGTAATAATTCTAATAAAATTAATAATTATTATTATACAAATTTGTTGTCACTTTTGACATGTGTATTGTCCCAACTTGTGAGTGACCTCTGGAAGGTAAAATGGTTGACTGAGAAGGGAAAAGCAGCTAAATAATGAAATATTTTTCTTTTCTCCGTGAAAGTGGTGTTTCAGAAGAAAATAAGAAAATATTCATTTACACTGTTCTTCATACTTAGTCATCTTGTTTCTATGAAAGAGAACTCGTTTGATGTTCTGCTTCAATGAAAGAAAGAAAAAATGTATATACATTTAACGGGCTTTTAATATATTTGTTTTTGTTACTTTTCTTCACGACAAATGACACGTGAAGAGATTATTTCCTTATGAGACATGGCTTTACAAAATTAGAACTTAGAAGTAGAATGCTAGTTCTTGAGACATGTTAGAAAGAAATAGCTAACATTAGATAACTATTTGGAGTGAGTTAATGATTTGGCTAAAATCCTAGATAGGGCTTATATATATCATATCAATCATCATATATATATAATATTAATATATATATGATAAAATTAGTTTATCACTTCCCGTGTTAAAAAAAAGTGACAGAAAATGGTGTTAAGAATATTAGCATTTAAATGTATCATTACCATACCACGCATTAATACAAAAATGTAAATATTTTATATTTCTATAATATGTATGCTAATCCATACAAAAAGTTTTATATGAATTTTTATTGGCTTTGAATTATTATTTCTTAGTGTTTTTATTTCTTAGTCGCCGAGTTTTGGTCACTTAACATGGTTGGATAATTTATAATACAAGTGCTTTGTAATTAAACAAATATTTCCAACTAGTGTTTAGTTGGATTTGATAAGATGGAGAGTATTTAAGAATTGAGCTTCAGACGGTGACTGAACACTTCTAAGAGAAAGAGGTTCAAGTCCCAATTGAGATGGATTTTAATTGTTGTCCATCACATGTGTTAGCCTGGCCACACTTGCCAAAAAAAAAAAGCATCTATAACAATAAAAAAAATATTTAAACTCATCAGACACAATAGATAGCCATGTACTTTAAACCTCTATTATACTGTAATAAATATTGGCTCTCATATGATCTTTAAATTTGGACCCGCAGAAATGGGCTCATGGATTAAATTTTTAAGCCTATCTAGTCTGATTTGCAGGTGACATGGAGGTTTAGGGTTTGACTCCCAGCTGAACATAATGAAGGTGGGTTTTTCTTCCACACAAATGCGGGTACATTTTCTTTACATCTACCTTACTTATACCTGATTAACTAGTGTAGTAATATGTGTATAGCCTAAATAGGTAGTAAGATGTTATAAAAAACTTTAAATTTGGTTGTTATTTAACATTTGAATATTCTTAAGTTGGCTTGCTGTGTGCTTAAAAGTTGTAACATTAAATGCGAGTCTCCATTATCATGAATTACATTTGCATTGAAGCTTGTAAATGATATACAACTACTCTCTATGCATCTACTTACTCTTCAGTATATAAAATAATTAACGTTCAAGAAATGGTAATTTATCAAAGCATTGCTATTGCATAGTGTCACTTTAGTTTCTATATTCTAAAACTATGGCTTGTGCTTACAAAGCATCTTACTTTTTATATATTTGAGGGAAAGTGATACACTAATAGAATTAATAATGTTTTGTTAGTCTTATTAATGTATTAGGAAACCTTTGTGTTCAATACATAAATTAAATATATGTATATTGATTTCAATGAGTATGACAAATTTACTTATTAGACTAATAATGAAAACAATCATAAACAGTTATACATACATAGTTTTCTTATGATAAAATGTTGCACTAAATGCAACACTTGCAAGTTAGCTATTTCTTCGCGCTTACTCTTAAATACCATTGACTTTATAAGTAGAAAGCTTTTCTTGTAGGTATAGACATGTCTCAGTACATTTTGAAAGAAGTATGCATTTTTACTTCTTTATGTATTCTGCTTTTATTTTATATTTCATAACTAAATTTTGGTTATTAAAGAAAAATATTAACTTGAGATGAGCTGCTGAAGCATTGTTTGATAATAGTGTCAATTACTTTGAAGTACATAACATATTAAAATATTTAATAAAAGCTATGCTTTGTTTTTGAATGCAATATCAAATATTTTCAAATGATAACTTCATCAAATCCTAAGCATTGTTCAGTGGGTCCTATGTTGGTTTACAGACCAAGATTGCCAACTTATTGGGTGTGGCAGGCACAGATGTTCCCATTCAAGATATTAGAAAACTTCTGATGCCACACAGGGTGAGTAAAATATAACTTTCTTTCAAAAACCTTAAAACCACCTATCGTAAAATAAAATTGAAAGAAATGCATCAGCCTTTTTCATGGATAATAAATAACCATATAAAAACATCTTTTAGTGGATTTTACTGAGATTGAACAAGCCCTTTTTAAGTTTGAGAAAAACACACTATTATTCCTACCTCTTCAGCTAATAAACAAAATTTAAAAATTAACTAATGCAACATTGTAAAAGCAAACTACACAACGAGTTGATTAATATTTTAACTTATTTTTGTACACACAGCTGGGCGTGAATGGCTATGCTTTCATTGTTACTAATAATGGATTCATCTTGATACATCCCGATCTTCGGCCAGTGGTAAGTAGGCTTGGATAAATTATTATTTATATGCATCAGCCACTGGCTGGGTCTGTTTGGAACATTATCCTCTCCAATGCCTTTCCTTTCCTCGCACCACCTCTTTCCCTCCACCATGACCCAGTTCTCCCCTCCCTCAGCCACACTCCTCCTTTAGCCAGTTTTTGTAAAGTGGTCAGGGTTTTAGGCCCTTAGCTCTCAACCATTTCATTTATAAATTATATTAGTTTTTCCTTTAGTTCACATATTAATACACTCAAGATACCGAGAGTACTAAACTGATAACTACATTGTTCTTTTCCATTCATCTAGGCCTAATTTAATTCTTCTTATTACTATCAAATGGTTAATTATAAGAAAGTGTGGGGTTTATGGTAATTATAAGTTATGTAAATCATAACCAAAGTTGTAAGCAATATATGTTTTAAATTTCAATTAATTAACTTCATTTTCAGACCTTTAAACTTTTAATCTAATAGTTTTTCATTATTTAAAGTCTTTGTTGGAATATTAGAGTCATCAAAATTTATTACTTTTACTTTTCATTTTAAGCATCGTGCAATGTATTAATATCTGAACCCGGAAGCTGGGAGATGCACCTGTTGCTTGCACGTGTAGTCTTTCAGGGGAGGGGGAGGTTTTGGCGCGGACTCCTGGCGCGAACTCCTGGCCAATCAGTGCCTCTGGTTGAGCGTCTGTTTTTGGACCTTATGTGGAAGGAAAGCGTCAGACGCGACAGGGAGACTGGCCGGCTAGCACGCAAAGAGTAAAGACCCGTACTCACTATTAACTGATAGTAACGTGTAGAGACAGTCTCGAGATGGGGGAAAGTAGAGGTAGACCAGGTGGCTAAATAATTATCTTTAGCAATGCTGTAACTAATTCGTGTTTCTAAATTAAATATCCGTCATACTAAAATGTAAATTATTTGTGAAAATAAAACTTTAATTTCAAAGTCACTAAATATTATCTCTTTAATCGGCTGTGTTTCTATACCCCCACCATTATCTATATTACCCCGAGATGCTCTACCGAAACAACTGACTGCCGTGGACGACACCATAAGAAGAATCCAAGAAGGTAAAACTGATGATCAGCTGCCGACTGGGTACAAAAATGGTGTACAACGTGGGGCTAGTAATTAAAACTAATGACAACACCACCAGGATGTGACTGGTTATACTTTCCCTTGGTCTTCCTCTCATCCTCCTCACCTCTATATCCAACATCCTCCTGTGCGTTCTATCCCTCTCCATTCTTATCACATGGCTATACTACCTTAGTTATGCCTTCTCTATCCTGTCCTGAATTTCAAATATAGCAACAATTATATGTTTATAGTAAATTATTTTATTCCTAATAATAGAAAGATTGTCAGTTAGCCCTGCACTCAAAATGGGATTTTCACATGTAATGAATATTAAAACAAAGTAAAGGATTTTGTAATTTTAATATTCACCTATTAGAGGATCTTTTCAAAAGGTCTTAATGTAAAATTAGCTTTGTCATCATTTCAAAGAACCGATTATTTTTAGTATATCCAATAAGCTACGAAGCTACGACAGGCCTAGCAAGCCGGTAGTGGAAAATGTACAGCTTGAATAAAAAACTGACCCAGGCCATCAGCTGGAACAGGGGCGAACCTACATGGGGGTGGCGGAGGCTTTGGGGGCTGAAGCCGCCCCCTCTCCCTCAACTGAAGGCCCTTCCCCATAAAATTAAGAATATTACAAAAATATGATAAGCACTATGTTCTGTCAATTAATCAATTATAATTTGTTTAATTATATTTAATATGAAACAAATAATTTTGTGCAATAAGTAGGGCTTTTCAAAGGAATGCTTTCTTCTGTTGATTTTTAACTTTACTATAAACTTGCACTTAAATAAAAACTGGACCTGTGATACAGTAATATTTTCTAGAAATGGTTAAAGTCTTTATTCTTTGTACATAAAGTTTTGAAGGGGTTACAGTAATTGAAATTATTATTATTTTAGAGAAATTATGTAAACACTATTGTATCAGAAAGAGGGGAAGGGGCAGTTGATATCATATGCGCCCACCCCCACCAAATGCAAATCCTGGGTGTGACGGAGAATGTGTAAACACATACCTGTTAACCAGTGGCATACACACTGTTAGAGGGAAGGTTGAGGATTCGATTTTGGTACAAATTAGCTTAATAAATATTACCATTTGCATCTTTTGAAATTAAAATTTTTCTCGGGGGAGAAACCCCTGGGCCCCTGCTTTATAATCTGTGTTGCTGACTCTCTATCTTTCTTATCCCCCTACTTCTAATCAAATTTCCAAATATTACAGCAATTTAAATATATAATGGTGCAATTATGAAAATTATTATGTAAAAAGCCTGCCCCTCCCTCCAGCTCAAACTCCTGGTTGCGCCCTGGGCTGGAAATATTAATTGATGTAAATTAAAACATCCAATATGCTATCGGAGAACCAAAGATATTTCTAGGAATGAAATGATCTTCAAAGTGTGGCTTGATTTGAGTAGGAATGGCTGTAATGGGATATTTAAGTCTAAAGCCCTTACAAATCCTTAGGAATTAAATGAGTTAGTGGTTCTAAGAACAGGAGGCAAATATATATCAAGATTGTCAAATGATTTTAAAGAGGGATGGGCCCTTGAATGCTTAAGGTTATTTGAGATTCAAGGATTTGAGAAAATCTCAGATTCGAGACTCAGATCTTTAATGTTTTTTTTCCAATTTTTCAAATTAAATTTGTTTTAGAGATTTAATACTGTTTATTGGTGGTTCAGAACCAATTATAATTATAGAATGAACTTAACAACCAGGCCCCAGAACAGTAATTTAACACTTAAATGGATGTATGAATGTTATAATGAATGAATTATAAGAAAGAATGTTAACAATGAGATATTATTTGTATTTTATACTATTTTATTATGTATATATATCCTCTTATGTTTATAATTTTCGGCCAAGATTCAGGATTTGAAGATAAATTGGAGATTCGGATTCATAAAATAGTAGATTCGACTCAACCCTAGTGTTAAACTTAATTATTTTTAATGTTCGATAGTCACATATAATTTGATACATTTTACAATAAAAATCAATCCTTTCCCTTTTCCGCTCAAATTGTGTAATATAGGTATATATATACATAAAACACAGTACATCAACTTTTTAGTTAGTGCCCCACTCCCAACCCCCTCTCCACACCCACAAAAAATAGTTTATGTACTGCGTTACATAGTGGAACATTCACCTAATTAAACATTTGAATATAGGTTAAGGGAACAAAATCACATGTTAAATATGTCCCAAGAGAGCAGTATAAGTATATGTTACTGACATTGATTAAAATTAACTTTAATCACAATAAAAATACTTAAGTTGTGCTAGTAAATTACCGAAAAAAGTATGATAGTAGCTTTAAATTTCAAAGGACACCTAATTTGTTATATTGTTAAACTTGGGTGAGTAAAATCTAAATATTTAATGCTGTATTATAGTTTGGTTTGTATTAATGACTCAAAACTATATTTTTTTACATGATGGTTTGTTTTGTACTCAGTTTCAAGGTATCTTAAAACCAGCTTACAACTCAGTGGATATGTCAGAAGTGGAGCTGATGGATGATGATCGGGAAGCCAGAGATATTAATCCTAAAATGATTTTGGTGAGATCATGAGTAAAAATAGCATCTGTATTCCCCAATAGCAACTTTAAAATAATATTATTGGAGAAAAAGAAATGATTTGTGTTTTCTTATCTTTATTAGTTATTGTTTTTAAACCACCTTAAAGTTAATTTTGGTGGGTAATGGTAATGCTTGCCTATTGTTTTTCCAAGTCCTTAGAACAATATTATTTATCATCAGTTAAAAAAACTATGTACCAAAGTAGTTTTTTAATAGTGTGTGTATTATTAATAAATGTATGAGGAAATTTTTTAAAATAGTATGGTAATAATATTGGTTGATATAACTACAATGTTAATATTTACTTAAAAGCTAAAATATATAAATTCTATCTAATAAGACTACAAAAATAATTAGTTTACGTATCACAAAAAAATTTAATCAACGGTGAATTTTTTAGAAAGCATGTATTTTATATTCAAAGTATATGATAAAAGTTAAAACTTGGCTCTATGTTAGATACTAAAACATATTTAGAATTTAAAAAACAAAACATGCTATATTCACATAAATCCAAGTCCAATAATATAAATGTGTGATACACTAATACATTTTGTTATAAGGTTTGTGAGTTTATGACTATGCTGTGTTTTGTGTTTCAGTTTAGGGAAGCTGTTGTGAATCAATCCCATGGTAGTACGATGCTCAACGTCAAGTATCATTATGATAATATGGTATGTTCCTTATTATGGTTATACACACCAAAATAGATAAATATAATATGAGTGACTATTAATGATACATAATTTACAATAAGAACAAGGTAAGAATCTGCTTTGCTGATCGAATTAACTAAACTCTAAGTATCACTCTTGAAATGGACTTGGCTGCTGATGATGGCAGGAACAAACCCTGGTCAGTGTATCGAGGGTGTTTTTACCTAAATGGATTTACATTTTCCCTCCACATAAATGTGGTTAAACATCCTCTAAATTTAACCTTCCTTAGCCCTAACACATTAGTGTAATTAATTCATCATTTACGCTGCTGTAGTGATGTAGAGACAAAAAAAAAATCAGTCAGAAATATATTTTATAAATTATGAACTGTAGATAACAATTTACTATATTATTTATATTATTTTATAGGTATTTAAACTATCTATCAAAAGTTAAAGATGCAGATTACATGACTTGAAAAATGAATATATTAAAGTAATTTTATTAAATTTTTTAAATGTCAAATAATGTTCTTCCTAATTTCTTTTTATTATTCTTTGGCCCACTAAGGTTTTTGGTAATATGTTTAAAGCTCATAATGTTTCACCAGCATACCAGTGATTAGACAAGCAGTCGGCAACCTACATCCAGCCGGCTGATTTATGTGGCCTGCAAAAGGTTTATCAAATAAACAATTGTGTTCATAAAAATAGATTAATAACTAATTACTATATTAAAAAATCAGGGCAAAATTTATTTCTCTATATTTTCTTCAAACTGGCCCATCAAATTTATTTTTAAGTCCATATGTTCTGTAATATCAAAACGAATGCTGACCCCTGGATTAGACCATGATATTGTTTTCTTAAATTATGAGCATGTATCCTTCAAAATCCCATTTGCGAATGTGTTTCTTCTTTACTGGGCTTGGTGGTGTCATTCTATAGTTAAGTATCTCCAAGTTGTTACCAATTAGGAAAAATTAATGTCGATAAACCTCAAAGTACAATATATTTTATTTAGCTGATAAAGTGACTCCAAATATAAGATGATTACCCAAATAATAAATATGTATTATACACACAAGTAACCAAAAATATTAAAGCTTTAATAATATATGTGAATTTATAAAGAACAATTAAACATATTTATGTTGAATAAATAATAAAAATAGGACAGAGAATAGCTACAGTAGCCCCATAGCTTCTTTGGTGCTGACTGACAGCTCCCAGCTGACAGCTAACGGCTTTGAAAAGTTACTAGACCAAATTATGTACAGTATCTCTACGCCGAACCATATGATATGCAAAAATATGTGTTTCGCAGCTGTCACTTCTGACAGTCAAAAATTAAGTTATACCTAAATGGTGATTGTCATAAGTCAGCTGTGAGCTGTAAGTCAGCACCAAAGAAGCCATGGGGCTACTGTACTTACCATTCTATTTATTTCCAACAAACAATTTACTAATAAAAAAAATTCTAACATATTATTTACACTCATGTTCCCAATTACCATTAAAACCTCTTTGAAATAGTTTCAAGAGGCAGCCAATGTTCACCTAAATCCTTTTGTCTCCGGTTGCACCATCCATAGTCCACAAACACATTTTGTCACAGATTAGAATACACCACTACTAAAGATGTGTCCCACTCACACACATTTCCACCACTGATATATTCATAAAAAGATGTAAACTAGTTGTTTTGATATTTACAGAGACGAGTGAACACAGTTAAAAGGACCTATCATTACATAGGTATAGAGAACACACCCTTCACACTGGTTGTCACCATACCAGAGTCATATGGAAGAAGCAAGGTGGTCGCTCAGTTGGAAACTCATCTCATGCGTAGCCAAGGTAAAGTTTTTTAGTACCAAGTCTTCCATTTATATATTCTAATTATACTAATGAGTTATGAATGAAAAGGTTGAGTTTAGAGGAAGTGTACCCACATTTTTATGAAGAGAAAGTGGAAAACAAACTAGGAAAAACCACCCTGAGTGCACCAGACCTGGATTAAAGCCCAGGTCTGTCATCGGCAGTCTAGTCTAACGTTAGAGTGACGCTTTATACCATGTGGCCACCAAACCAGGTCAAGGTAAAGTTATTTGATCAACATGTTATTTTTAAGAGATGTGTTGAAATGTTTTTTATGATACAAAACTCAAATTTGAATTTTTTTATCTAGGAATTTAGAATATTTAAGTTGGATCTTGGAACATATGCTAGAAATAAGAGGTTGACAATTTTTTTATTAGCTTTTAATTTTCCAAATAATACTATTTGTTCAGGCTATCCCTACATTAATACTAATAGGGTAGTAATTAAGAAATATTTGGAGGATTAGAACTCCGATCTCCTCCAAACCTACAAGTCTAATCTGTCCAATTGTTGAAATTATGAGTCTTTAACAATATTCAAGGTATTTTAAGATTCAAAAAGTAATCACCAGGGCCCGGATTATGATGACATGCCATATTTAATTTTTTAAATAATCTGATGAAGGTAGGCCTACACATATATCAATCCTTAAGAGATTTAAGAAACTTTTATACCTACTGGTATACACTGCATGTAAAGCATGTTAAATTTGTCTCATCTTAAGTGAATGCCTTTATTCGCATCTTGTATTTCCAAATAAAACTCTCAGGTAAATTAGATTGTCAAAATAGGCTGCACTATGCATTGTATTTTTTTTTTAAAAAAGCTTCCAATCTTTGGTTGTCAAAGTATCTAAAACAAATCATTATTTTATGTGTGAAAATAAAAGCTATACGAACAAAGGACATATTAATTTACTCAAAATACAGATATTAATATTGTTGGAGACACTGACTAAGATGCACGATCCAACCACTGAACCAATCACGAGAGGCGCTGCAGTAGCGCAAGCATCACGAGTTAGCCAATCACATAACTTTCCGTTACACAGTTCTTTTTCCGTCACCAAACCGACCGCGTCGTTTTGTGCTCACGCTAACTTTCTTTTCGTGTTAATTAGCCCACTAAGTGTATTTGTAGATTCTATGTTCGTCTCAGACGTTAATTTTGTGTACTCGACATTAACCTTTGCTAACAGGTTATGGGCCCAGTACTCGTCGCGATAATTATCGTGTGACTAATCGAAGATCGCGAAGCACGTGACTCTAACGGACACTGCGCCATATTTAGTCTAGAAAAACTCGTTAGTACGCTGCGAAAATGAACGCAACCGGCGTAAAGTTCGAAGTTTTAAATAAAGAGAATTATGAAACATGGAAGCTACAGATGCGTGCAGTTCTCATAAAGAATGATGCATGGGGCTATGTGAGCGGGACAATCGTGAAGCCGGAAGCGGCTGCAGCCGAGCCAGCGACGATTGAAGCCGAACGACGGTGGAGAGAAGCCGACTTGAAGGCACAATCTGACATAGTGCTCGCCATGAACCCGTCAGAAATAAAACAGACTAAGGGCTGCGAAACTTCACGAGCAATCTGGGAAAAATTAGAGGGAATATACCAGTCCAAAGGGCCGGCACGGAAGGCTGCGTTGTTGAATAACTTGATGTCCTTGAAACTACAAGATGGCGGCGACATGCATGAACACACTCGGTGTTTTTTCGACATGGTGGATAGGTTGGCAGAACTTGAAGTTGATATTAATCAAGAGCTATTGGCAGTCATGTTTTTGCGCAGCCTACCGGAGAGCTACGAAAACTTTCGTTGCGCCATGTCGTCACGTGACGCATTACCGCCTCTGGAGATGCTTCGAATCAAAGTTACGGAGGAATTCGACGCGCGTAAGGAAACGAGCCGGAACTCAACGCAAAACGCGATGTACGCGGGAAAGTCGGTCGGAAGTAATAGACGAGAAAAGCCCAGATGGGAGAAATTGAACAAAGACTATGGTGCGAAAAAGGACTCTAAAATGAAGTGTTTTAAGTGCAATGCAATCGGACACCGGGCGAAAAACTGTCAGAAGACAAGGATGTCGAACGAACAATCCGCGAAAATCGTCGAAAGCGTGTGCCTAACCGCGACGGACACATCCAATAAAGGTGCACTTAAAATTGCAAACAATGCGGGTCGTGTTAGCTGGTGTTTCGACAGTGGATGCACGTCTCACATGTGTGGGAGTATCGAGTCGTTCGCACAGATCAGTCGGAACTTCGATCATGGAAAGTTAAATCTCGCTAACGGAACCTGCACGGACATTGAAGGAATCGGTACCGTGTCATTCGGGACAAGCGTGAGCGGTAATCAAAAGGTGATCGAATTCAAAGACACATTGTATGTACCAGGCCTACGCGCTAACCTCATTTCGGTCGGTAAAGTTACCGACAGAGGTCACAAAGTGATCTTTAGTGAGGCAAAGGCCGAGATCATCGATCAGGATGACAATGTGCTGCTTATCGCGAAACGGGAAAACGGGCTATATTATTTCCCAGAGTTGAACGACCAAGAATGCAGGAAGATCTCAGGCCCGGATGACGCCGCTATTACTCCAAAAAGGAATTCCATTGAGGATTGGCATTCTCGCATGGGACATCTTAATGTTAAGTCACTACGTGAGGCTATCAAGATGGGATCGATTCGAGGAATCAACATCGAGGACATTAACAAAGATTTTCAATGTAGTGTTTGTCTCCAGGGGAAGATGTGTCGTGCTCCATTTCCAAGGGTTTCAGAGAGAGTGTCGGTACTGGGTGAGCTCATACACTCCGACATTTGTGGTCCAATGCGAGTCGCTTCACACGGAAAGAAGCTCTACTTCGCTACGTTCATAGACGACTCTTCAGGATGGTGTGAGGTGAGATTCATCGAACAAAAGAACCAAGTGATGGATGAGTTTGATAGTTTCAGGGCACTTGTTAGCACCCAACAGGGAAAGTCGATTAAGTGCCTACAGTCGGATAACGGACGCGAATATGTCAACAAACAGTTTGACCAACTGCTCCAAAAACACGGCATCTTGAGGCGTTTGACTGCACCTTACAACCCACAGCAAAATGGAGTTGCTGAGAGGAGAAACAGGACACTGATGGAGATGGCACGTTGCCTTTTAATCCAGTCCGGACTGCCACCGACTTTTTGGGCGGAGGCCGTCAACACCGCAAACTTCATACGCAATAGGTCACCAACAAGTAAACTAAAGGGAAAAACCCCGTATGAGGTTTGGTTTGGGAAGCCACCGGACGTGTCCAGCTTTAGGATCTTTGGGAGCGAAGTCTTCGTCATGGACAGAACGCCGGGCAAGGGGAAGCTGGAAGTAAGATCAAAGAAAGGCATCTTCGTAGGTTATAGCTCAGAGTCAAAGGCGTACAGGGTATGGCTACCGGAGCAGAGGAAGATCGAGGTATCCAGAGATGTGATTTTCATGGACAAGACTACGATCCAGTCATCGAAGAATTGGGAGGACTTCCTCCCGCAGGACAAGTCCCCAAATTTGTCAAGTTCTTCAGTTGATCTTAACGCCACGGAGAGTGAAGATCAACATGTCATGATCAACCTCTCTAATAGTCAAGAATCGCATCATCCAACCGAAGAGCCATTACCAGAGGAACGTTACGACGAGTACGAAGACGCTGAGGGTTTCCAGGGTTTTCCCCCAGAACAACCATTGAACGCTGTAAGAAGAGGTCCAGGAAGGCCGAGGGTACTGCGAACCGGACGTCCCGGAAGACCCCCCAGAGTCTATGCAATGGCGAATCATGTCGTCAAGGATGACTTTGTTTTTATGACTGAAGTTCCAGTTGTTCGAGCAATGACAAGTACGGATTCAACCGAATGGATGTTGGCCATGGCAAATGAAGTGGAGTCAATTCTTGCAAAGGACACATGGGATCTAGTGGACAGGTCAAGAGCGTCAAGGGTGATCGGCAGTCGTTTTGTGCTACGAAATAAGTACGGGGCAAACGGCGTTCTGGAGAAGCGCAAAGCCAGGATAGTGGCGAAGGGATATGCTCAACAGTACGGCAGGGATTTTCACGAGACGTATGCGCCAGTTGCACGACTAGATTCAATACGGTTGGTTGTTGCATTTGCAGCCCAGAACAATATGCACATACGCCAGTATGATGTGGAAACAGCTTATTTAAACGGGAAACTGGATGAGGAGGTATTCATGGAGGTACCAGATCGTTTTGAAGAAGTCCTAGAGCACATAGTGAGAAGTAAAGGACGCAAGGATCAGACAGTCAGCAGGGCGAGAGCCACACTAGACAAGTTAGCAACAGGTAACAGGGTCTGCCATGTAAAGAAGGCTCTGTACGGCCTAAAACAAGCTGGTCGTGCCTGGAACAAGCGTCTAGATAAAGAGTTGCGCACCATGGGCGCGAAACCCACCAATGGAGACCCGTGTGTGTATATAAGGCATTGGAACGAAGAGATCATGATCATCATCATCTACGTCGACGACATCTTGATAATATGTCGTGACCCTGAAGAAACTACCCGTTTCGGGGACAGACTTGGAAAGATGTTTGAGATGAAGGATCTGGGTGATCTGAAGCGCTGTTTGGGGATGGATTTCTCCAGAAACTGCGGTGGGATATTTGTAAGTCAAAAGACGTACATAAAAGACATCCTTCAACGCTTTGGTATGTCGGATTGCAAGCCTGTTTCAACCCCACTAGACGTCGGGACGAAGCTGGCGAAGGGTGAGGTATGGTCAACTTCAGATGGTGAGAGACCCCCATACCGAGAACTAGTTGGTTGCTTGTTATATTTGTCAGTGGCCACACGCCCGGACATATCTCATGCAGCTAGTGTGTTAAGTCAATTTAACGACTGTTTCAACGGTACTCATTGGAGCGCAGCAAAGAGGGTGCTTCGGTACCTCAAGGGCACTGCTGACCAGGGAATCTCATACAAGCGTGGGAAAGGCTCATTGACAGGCTACGTAGATGCTGACTGGGGAGGATCACTTGATGACCGGCGTTCCTTTACAGGATATGTTTTCGTCATGAATAGAGGTGCGATTGCTTGGGATTCAAGGAAGCAACAGACTGTTGCGCTATCTACCACAGAGGCCGAATACATGGCCCTGAGTGAAGCAGCCAAGGAAGCCGTGCACCTCCAGCGTTTCCTGCTAGAGCTTGGAAAGGAGGAATTTGGACCACTTCAACTGCTCAATGACAATGTTGGGGCGCAGAGGCTGGCAACCAATCCTGTCTTTCATGCACGTACCAAACACATTGACATTCGTCACCATTTTGTACGAGAGATTGTTGAGTCGGGTCAACTGGTGCTGGGACACGTGGCATCGGAAGAGATGCCAGCTGATGTATTAACCAAGGCTTTGACGAAATCAAAGCATGGGCACTGTGTTGATCTCCTGGGACTGATAAAGGCACCTGATGAGTCTTCAGTTGTTGTCTCGAGGGGAAGTGTTGGAGACACTGACTAAGATGCACGATCCAACCACTGAACCAATCACGAGAGGCGCTGCAGTAGCGCAAGCATCACGAGTTAGCCAATCACATAACTTTCCGTTACACAGTTCTTTTTCCATCACCAAACCGACCGCGTCGTTTTGTGCTCACGCTAACTTTCTTTTCGTGTTAATTAGCCCACTAAGTGTATTTGTAGATTCTATGTTCGTCTCAGACGTTAATTTTGTGTACTCGACATTAACCTTTGCTAACAAATATGATGGGTTATCAAATAAATACAAAACACAAGAAAAAATTACAAACAAACAAAAATTACCAAAACTAGCTTAAATGATACGAGCATTAAATGTAAACAAACAATAAATTTAAGGATCACTTATTTTATTTATCACATTTTAAGCTTAGATTTATGAATAAAATTCATTTTTTTAAATCTCTCTAATTTTCCCAGCGTTGTTTGGTTTGTACTTTGTGTCTGGTAATTTAATTAGTGCTAAAATGTATCTTTAGAGCTTAGGCAAAGGGTTTAACCTTTGTATCAAGTTTTACAGACCATTTGTTATTAAGAGCCATGATAAATGCATAAATTATAATAATCATTTAAAAATGCCATCTATATGAAACTTTTTTTTTTACAATTTAATTGATTTTTGGTTCAGATCTTACTGGGGTTAAATTTTCCACATATTTTTCATGACGTGCCTAAAAGCTTAGCAAAAATATTGCTCTCAGTGATTTCAAATGTTAGAATTTATATCTTGCTACATAATATATATATATATATATAGTGGTTACACTTAGCACAAGGACTATTAAAGTGTTTAATATAAGGGGCGGGAATGAAAGGTTGTTAAGAGAGTTAGTGAATAGAGGGTGGGCAAACCAAAAAATTAAATCCCATGTGGAATGCTTGTGCCAAGAGTCGATCCTAAACCTCGTTGTCACTGGCACTCAATAGTCTAGGGTGTGTCTAACACCTAAAAATGTGTGTAACCTCCATTGACAGTACTAATATTTAAATATCACCTAAGTTGACTTTTTTGCTTGTTCAAGTCACAGCGTTTGTAGTAAAAAGACCAACTTAAGTTTAAAGGCTTTGGTATTTTTTAAAATAAAAATCCATATTTAAAGAACTATTCAAAATTAATTACGGCTTCCCCTTTGAATCTCTTCTTAGTTTTAAAATTTTGGGCAAATAATTTATGAAAATTGGTTCTGTATAACTCCAATAATCATTGTTGAAAGGAATCACTTCACGTTTTAAATAGATACAGGTAATAGAAAAAATAAGTAACCGATCAAGATAAATATGGTATTATAGAATTAATTACTGTACAGTTATTATTAGAACTATCATTAGTAATTTTATTCAATAATATAGGTTAGATACCAAGTAAAGGTTTCTTCTTTCTTTTTTCAGGGTATAGTGTAACTAAATACTTTCAAGGGAAAAATTGGAAAATACACCCAGATTGGTGAGTCCAAATAAAATTAAGTACATAATTTTGTGGGGAAATGTGGGATGGTAAAATTGTATGCCTTTGTGATATTATAGGCTATATATATACAAAAACAAAATTGATACAAAAAATGGGTTAAAAGAAGTTGATTAGGTTTATAAATTGCTAGCTTTGATTTTTCAAAGGTGTTTTCCAATCCTCACTCCAGGTAAAGATTCATGAATTTTTAAAATTCTTCCTCACCACCATGTTTCTTTAGATTTATATTGTGTCACTGGCACAAAAACCTTCTAAAACAAGTACTATATCAAATATTGAAACTCAAAAGATTTTAAAAAATCAACATAAAATTTTAGATATTAAAAATATTAAAATGTGAGTAAAATTGTTCATAATTTAAATTTGTTATTTACCTACCTCTGAAAGATGAGTGCAGTGGCATGAGATGTGTGGAGTTGTCTCTTTTCTTTTTAACTTGTCCATCTAAAAAGCAAAATTATAAAATCAAATGACAATAATCATTTTAAAATTATAGACATTTGTTATTTTTACTTATTTTAGTATAATCATTCCATAATGTTTCTATGACAGGTCTAGCAAGCCGGTAGTGAAAAATAGATGGCTTTAATAAAATACTGACCCAGGCTGGAAACTGTAATACATGTAAAAAAAACTTCATAATGTTTATTTTTACAAGCTAAAACTAATGAAAAAGCAATTCTACACATTTTTGTAAATTGTGAAAAGAATATATAGGTGGATTAAACCAATTCTTATTATTTTATAAATCAACAAGACTAGAATATGAAAAACTACATTGTTATTTGGGCTGTTAATTGCAAGTTAAGTACAATCGTATCACATTAATCATGCATTATGGTCTACTGTCCTGGATTGTGATGCCATGGTGGTGGAAGTTGAGTGATAAGACCCATGTCAAAATTATTTTAAATAACAATTAAAGGACCATTTTGGGTTTAACAACCAAGATAATTGTTATCATGTTGTTGTACAATCCTAAACATAAATAGTTGCAGTTTTTCAGGATATGTCATACTTTAAAATAGCTCCTTTTTGTGAATGGCACAAACTTAATCAACTGCTCAGAAAAAAGAAATAAAATATTGATGTTGCTATCCATACAATTTTATTAATTATGACTAAAACTAAAATAATAATTATTGTTTAACCTGAGTTGAATATTTGAAGGTCTTTAAAATTAGTTGAATATTTGAATGAAGAATGTATTAGTAAAACTTAATTAAGAGATACATTGGATTAGTATCATCCATTTAGTCAAGAAATACATTAGTGGTATGTATTTAGCCAAGAGATATATTAGCATCATGAATTTAGTCAAGAGATAAATTAGTGTCATACATTCTGGTTTAGTCAAGAAATACTTTAGTTTCATACATTTAGTCAAGAGATACATTAGTGTCATACATTTAGTCAAGAAATACATTAGTGCCATACATTTAGTCAATAATAATAATATTTAGCACCGTGTCTTACTACCCGTTCGGGTTATACGCTTTAAGTACTAATTACTCTAATGGATTTGGAATTGGGAAGGTTGTATTAGAGGAAGTGAACCCGCATTTGCGTGCAGGGAGAGTGGAAAACCATTTAGGAAAAACCACCCCCAGTTAACCCGACCGAGATTCGAACCTCGATCTCCCTGTCCTTAGCAGTCGAGCTCAACACGACAAGCGCGTTAGTCAACTACGCCACCGAGGCGGGTCATTTAGTCAAGAAAAATACATTAGTACCATACATTTAGTCAAGAAATACATTAATTTCATACATTTAGTCAAGATATACATAAGGGTAATACATTTAGTCAGATACATTAGTGTTATAAAGTTAGTCAAGAAATACATTAGAGTTATACAGTTAGTCAAGAAATACATTAGAGTTATACAGTTAGTCAAGATGCACAATGATATCATGCATTTAGTCAAGAGATGTATAGTACCATACATTTAGTCAAGAGATGTGAAAGTACCATGCATTTAGTCTAGAGATGTGAGAGTAACATGCATTTAGTCTAGAGATATAATAGTACCATGCATTTAGTTTAGAGATGTGATATTATCACGAGCTTAGTCTAGAGAGATGATAGTACCATGCGTTAAGTCTAAAGATATTATAGAAACATGCAAGAGATGTGATACTATGATGCATTTAGTCTAGAAATGTTAAAATACCATGCTTTCAGTCTAGAGATGCAATATGCAATATTATTATGCATTTAATCAAGTGATTCATACATTTCTTACTATTATGTTTTATTATTAGTTATATTGTAACTATTCATTAGGTTTTTTTTCTAATATATGTTTTTCTGTTGGAATAATGGCACAACTGTTTTAAAATCCGTTGATATTAAATAGTTAAGATAAAATTTAGAAATGTTTCATGATTGCTCTATTCACTACAAATTTTACACTCGTTATATTTATACAAGTTAAGGGTGTTACATGGGGAGGTCATTTTATGCATTTGGAAATCCCGCATTTTTAAATAAGTGGTTTTATATTTTTAAATTTGGTTTTCACCAAAATGTAGGCGAAAGCTATCAACAGGTTCCTATCTAGCTATAAAGTTTAAATTTTAAGTTTTAAATTTAAAAAATAATTCAACTACACTTTGCATCAAAATTTTTACTTCTGGGATTAAAGTAAAATGATAAAGACCTAGAACTAGCCTTCCTCTATTAAATAGTCATATTTTGATAGGGTCACAAGAGAACAATTTGAAGCAAATGCGGGATGGTTTTTTAAGGTTTTATTTTTTTACCAGACTTTTTTTTAAAAAAAACACTTTAAACTTAAGGTTTAAACTCTTTGACTGGTCAAAAATTATGCCTAAATTTGGTTGAAAGCCATTTTAAGAAATAACAAACCACTTTGTAAATAATCCAGAATTTCGAAACAGCTGCAATGCTTTCAGTGCTCCCCCATGTAACACCCTTAAGAGTAAAGATTAAAGAGGACTTGGCAGGAATTTTCCAGCGCTTAGGACCATTTTTTATAATCTAAGGTAGAGTAACTGTAACTAAAGTTAGTTTCCACATTCATGTACGAGATTTACCAGCCCTGTGCAATTTAATATCTTTAAAGCAACAGCATAAAGCTGACTATGAGTCATTGGTAGCTTTGATCCAATGATGATCTAGGAGCCAATGAATCCACTTGTCTTCACAAACACAGCCTTAAGCTAAGAGTGGAGTATAACCTGGAGCATAGGACAATACCTAGATAGCCACGTAAACCAAAGGTTTTAGTATAAATTCCTGTGTCCCGGTGTCATTTCTCAACTATATTTAATGCAAGTGGGAAAACTCTTTAGGTTGAAGTGTAAAATAGATTAAATACATTTCTACCCATTTGTAATTAGGAATTCTAAAACTGGATATCTTGTTCTTTCAAAGTACTGGTTTTTCCTTCATGACCAAGAACATTTTAGTTCTTGTCTTCAATAATGGCCGAAACATCTGTGGGTTTCAGATGATTTGTGCTCAAATCCTGTTCAAAGGCTTCACATCGAGACATTAATAAGAAACAGTACATGCGGTTCAAAATTCTCTATCATCTATTATTCCCAGGTTCAATAAAACAGTTAAAACGCACCCATCTGTATTGTTTTTTTGTTTTTTCTTATCCCCAGGACATATTGTTACTACCATTATGACACAGAACATCATTTTGACACTCCTGAACAAGAACTGTATCATTTTTTGGAGCGGACCCAGCAGCCCAAGTGGCATTGGAAGTCAAAACGTACAGTCACGCCCCCAGAACATGTTACTCAGTGTGAGTACAATATTCAAATACACAGTTTAGAAATATTAAACTTAATCTTAGCGATACTACTACTTAATAGTACAGTATAATCTCAATTATTTGGGTGCAGGTTAGCTGCTATACAGCTTAACTATTATTTTTTTATTTCTATTTTCTTAGGTTACAAGTAAAACTAGTAAATTGCTAGGTTTTTAAGAGTTACTGTTGACCTTGTTGTATGGAGCCATAAAAACATACTTTTTGTAGTAAATAAGGGGATATTGATTGGTCTACAACTTGCTGCAGACTGGAGGAGGAATTTAAATCTGTTTTTAAATCAGATTATACCCGTTTTTAAAATTCCGAAACTCCTTTTTCTAACCCGTGTAATTAAGAGTTTACTGTACTTTTAAATTGAGGTAAAAGAGGTAAAATAATATGCAACTAATTCACTTTTATAGTATCCCAAACAAAAAGTAGGTATCAATTTATAAAACTAGATATGTTTTAACTCATACGGTACTTATAATTTCTTGTAGTAAATAATAATAATATGTTGGTGAAAAATCAATCATTAAAAAAAGAGTTTTGTTAAAGTACTTTGAAAATATTAAAAATAAAATAGTATTGCATATGTAAATATTTTATGACTTATGAGTTCTTATTTTGAATTGAAACACCAAATTTGTATTCAGAGTAGACTGTGAATGGCAGGCTATTTGTCCTGAAAGCCAGCAGTCTTACCTTGAATAAATTTCAATATGGTCCTATCTTAAAAGTGACAACAGAGTGGAAACAAGAAAAGTAAGCTTGTCACTTTTAGGCTAAGTTGTGGGTTCATTTTAAATTACAAATTATTCTTGATATGGAGAGTTGCATCTAAGTGTTTGCAAACTTATTGAATAAGATGCCATGCTCACACCCGGGGAAAATGATTTAAGGTTTATATACTAAAATGTTTAGTTTAGTTTTTATGAAATGGTTTAAGAGTGCGAGAAAAATAATAACTTTCAAGGATCTTTCTTTAATATTGAAAGATAGTCATTAACAAGAGAATATGGTGGTATTATAAATATAATGAATCAGTATTTTCAATTGAAAGATGTATGCATTATAACACCAATATTGACTCATCAAATATGAACTGATTTAAGGCCAAGAAAATAATAAAAAGGTATGCCTACTACAGTGGCGTAACCAGGGGACCATTAAGAAGTGCTTGTCAGTTTTATGTGCCTGATGCCAACAGAGGAATCGGTTATCACTGAAGTAGAGAAGGAACAGATGAAAAAGCTGGTTGCTTTTCATGGGCAAGCTTTGAAATGTAGTGATATGCCAGCAAATGGTGAACTTTACATGTGGCACAAAAGAGTGAATGAATTGAAAATAAGTTCCAAAAAAGGCTATAAACTATTATGTTGCCTGCAATGAAGAACTATTCCCAATCATCAGTACTTTGTTGAAAATCTTAGTACCCTTGCCAGTGTCAACAAGCACCAGCGAAAGATCGTTCTCAACTCTTCGAAGACTAAAAACAACAGGGCAGCAAAGGATGAATGGCCTAGCGATGTTAAATATACATCGAGAAATAAGCATCTCTCCGGACGAGGTTCTAGAAGAACTGACAAAATCACCTCATCGATTGGAATTCAGACTAAATTAATGTTGTAATTGGACACTGCCCTTAAGTTAGTTTGCTGTTAAGTCAAACAATGTTTCTTTCATGTTCTAAAATAAAACAAAATTGTTCTTAAATAATCTTGTATTGTGTTAGTCTAATCCTGTTTCAGGGTTTAAGTTTTTACTAAATTTCAAACCTAATGATTATTTATTATAATTGTAAATCGTCACTTAGCCACTAAAAATTAGACAGAACAGTAGTGGGCCGCCAACAGTGAACAATATGGCACACACATGTTGTTTTTAAGGTTTTGCAGATACATTTTGGAGGTATTTCTTTTAGATCATTTCGCTGTAATGACATACTACATTATCCCAAAAATTTACTTATAAATAAATCAAAGAGTGTGACTAAAATCTGCTAGATGTAAAATGCTTAATAATTTTATCAATATACTACGGCAAAAATTAGTTTATGTATCACTGTTTTTATAACTTAAAATTCAAAAATTTCCCAGGAAAATGACTTGTAGTCACCTCCCTCATATTTACTGGTGTGGAGTCCATACCTCTCGGGGTTGACCACCCCCTTCCTCCCATTTGTCAATCCTAATTACGTCTATGGCCTACTATAACACTCAAAACAGTAATTTGACATCATAACTAAGTTGGTAGCATACTAGCATGTCTTCCTACTTAGTTAGGGGTCGTGGATTTGATTCCCACCATGTTTGTGAATCTAACATTAATGAATGGTCATCCAAAATAATGAGTTGTGCATTAAATGTTCTAGCATTAAGCTAGCTTGTAAGTCATGTGCTGATATAATCAGTTGGTTCAGAAAGTGAATGTTAATTACTTTTATTAAATAAACACCAACCATTTTCTTGAAAATATTAGGTTTACCAATAGCTTTGCGAATAATTCTGGGATTATAATTTTAATTAAAAACATTGTTTCTATCAAATTTTTTTTTAAAAAATGGTAAAGAAAGTTTTTTTTTATGTTTCTAGCTAGAAATATATTTATAATAATATATTAATAAAACTAATTGGAGGTAGCTTTTTATTTTGGACTTGATATTAGCCACAGCTATATGGATTAGCTATAAATCTTATGTAAGTTAACTGTTTAAACTTGCTCAGGACATTTTTATACACTAAAAAAAATAACGAAGTTAAGCTGATGTAATTTCACAGAACTATTAATTTTGATGTTGTTTATGAATAAAAATGAAATTAGGTATTATAGAGCAATATTTATATTTGGTATTATTATCATTATATTTTATAAAAAAAGAATAGCTTTCCTAGGGTGTCCATCCCTATAAGTACACAGCTACACATGTTCTATATGAGGCATGTCAAATTCATTTGAGAATAAGGGCCGCACTGAAAACTAAAAAATACTAAGAAGGCTGATTAAAAAAAAGAAGTCTTAATCATAAGTAAAAAAAACTCTTTTTAATACCTTATCTTTAAAAAAAAATATTTTATTTTTGGTCATATTAAATATTAGGACTGAGAAATTTGAAACCTTTTACTAGCAGCAATGGTTTTAATGTCGGGCTTTAAATTTAGTGCTGCAGTCACTTTCATAATTGATGACAAATGAGTATCCATAAGGCATAATCTCTTGGGTGTTTCCTTTTCCTAAGTGAAAATAACTTTTCACGAACACGTGTGCTGCCAAACATCACACATATTTGCAGCACAAATTCAACAATTTTAGTAAATCTTTCCTTAGAGAGAATAAAACAAAAATTTGGTACACCAACCTCACACAAATATTGTTTTAAGTATTGAGTCAATTAATTCCATTTGAAATATTCATCTGCCTTTGCCATACCTAAGGTAAATAGTCTCATGAACATCACAAATTTAGGCACATAGTTTTTAAAACCATGGAATCTTTTCTTGAATTCACAAATCAAGTCTTAAATTTTTTGTGAGTAGTCACTAATATATAGTCATGATTCATTTTGTTTGAATATGCATTCAAATGTTTTAAAATGCACCAGATTATCGCTTTTAAGTCGACCTTGCCACAGCCAAAGTTTTCTTTGAAAAACTTTCACACTATCGTAAATAGATGTTATAAGTTTATCTTTTCCATGAAGATTAAAGTTTAATTAGTTTAAATATTTTGTAATTGATCATAAATGCCAGATCTAGAATCCATTTTGTGTTTTTAATGTCAGAAACATCTTGTGCCTTCATTTCTAAGAACAAAGTAAATTTGTTTCTAAAATCAAAGAAATTATCACCACCTTGTGTCAAAATAGCCAGCAAATTTCTGTGTAGTAAGGCAAACCTTCATTCACAGTCCAAGTCGGAAAGCAGGGAAGCAAATTGTCGCTGATTCAAACCACAAGCTCAAATAAAATTGGTTATTCTTAAAACTCATTTTTAAAACATTACAACACAACACTTTATACATTTAAAATGAGGAATTGTATGACCAACTGAAAATGAGGAATTATACGACCAACTGTGACATTTTGTTTTCCTACAACACCACTTTTACAACTCAACATTGCTGGTGTACCATCGGTCACCAAATACATTAGTTTATCCAGTAGTAGTTCATATTTTTGCACTAGTCTTTCTACTTCACAAAAAATGTCTTCGCCAGTAGTGGTTCATTGCATGGGAGTTAGTTATAAAAGTTTTTCAGTAATAACAAAATTTGAGTCACAAGCTCGGATGAATACTGCAAGTTGCGAGACATCGTTGGAGTCTTGAGCTTTCATCCATAGCAATGGAGAAAGCTTCAAACTGTTAAGAAATGTTATATTATTTACTCCTCAAATAATTTGCAATGTCATCTATGCATTCAGTTAGGTACTATGTTCCGTATGAGGCTAATACTTTGGGCAATAGTCACACCTATTGCAATTTCAATTAAGCATTCTTTTATAAAGCACCCACCTGTAAAATGTTTTGAATTTGATAAAATAAATTGTGACAACTGGCTTTCACTGGTATCTTATTTAATTTTCTCAGGCCTACGCATTGAACAATATTTTGTTGTTTTAAGACCTAGTTTCAAATTGTTCTATTTCCTTTTCTCATTTTTCCAACAAATAAATCACACTTTTTGTTGTGAGTATTTGTTGGTTATTTTTCATTAAAGATTCTGTATCTTCATTACCATATAAACAAATTCATTTTCAAAAATATAATTTGTCGAAAGTATGGACTGTCAAGGGGTGGTGGGGATAATAGTTTTGGTGGTAGAGCAAACTCCTTGGCTGTAATCATTCTTTGAAGTTGCGCCACCAAGGCTGATTACTTGTACCTCTAAAGTTCTACAAGTGAGGTAAAATGACCTACCAATTTTGCCAGGAGAGGTATTTTCACATACTTTCTAGGGTTCTTTTACATACCACCTGGAACCAACAGCTTTACTTCCCCTCCTAAGGATGTTGAGCTATGATTTTTTTTTGTCTTGCTTAAGAAAAAGCCTTCAGCCTCTTTTGGCTTCAAACCCACAAACATCGGGTCCTGAGGCGAGCACTTTACTCCAAGACCACTGAGGTTGATGGTGGTATAGGCCATTCAAAAAATCTAATATGTGTGCATGTGAATGCATATGTGTATGTGTGTGTGTTAAAGATGGGTCGGATCCACCTTTTTTCAAATCTGAAATTTCATTTTGCCGTCAAATCCCTAATTAAAATTTGAATTTTAGAAAATATTGTAAGCATAAGTGTCTAACTTTCCCAATAACTAGGATTTTTCCTTCACTTCTGATTTTGTTTACATTAAATGGTGAATTAATGATCTGGGGTTTGGTTATTAAGTTTTCCCTATCATTATTTTGGTTTTAACCACAAGAAACTATTTAACTATTTTAATACCTATAAAAAATTATTCAAGCTTAGTACCTATTAAAAAAATATTATGATTTGAGTCTTGACTCCATGAATATTCCTTGTAAATTCTGGGTCCCATCCTTAGTATATAGTAGAATATATGCGTCAATACACTTAATTTTTGATGTAAAAATGTTTAACTGTGACAGATCTAAGCCTAACCTAACTTTCTATCATTTTATGATTTTGAAATAGGGATTTGTTTGTCTTTGAGTACCTTTTATATATATTGGATTTCTTAAAAAAATATATACTGGAATTTCAAAACTATAGTCAGGTAGACACCCTGAATAAGGCTTTTCTTCAATATGATTTTCCAAATTTTTTGTTACATAAAGGTGGTTAAAATACCCTTTTTCTTAAAATCTACTATAGTCTTTGAAATAAGATATACAATTTTGAAGAACCTATTTTGATATTGTAGCATGTATTTTTATGTTATATTACATAAACTAAATCTATTGGACCATTAACTTTTATTATATTTAAAATATTTAAATTCGTTATTTTTACTTTTTCATCTAAAGAGAGAATCTTGTCATCAAGAAAACTTTCTACCCCTAGATAATGACGAAGCTTTATGATTTATATGCCCCATAACATATAAATGGATTTTACAATTCCATCTATCTCAGGCTACAGATCTGAAATGGTTTTATAGATTTCCAAACTTTATATTTTTATATTATACAGCTCTACTTCGGGACTCTTTTATTTTGACCCTTGCCCTTAAATTAAAGGTACCATAGATTACTTGTGAGTGATTTTTTTGGAATCCCAGATTTTCTGAAAATGACTCTTTAACTATTCTGTTTAAAAGGGCTCTAACAATTTAGTTAAAATGGGTAGCTGGTAAGTTTTTTACAATAAACATATTTCTTTTCATATCAATTATTACATTTTGTAGTATTTGAATGATGATTCATTTTGTTTGGATTTTTTTTAATAGCTAAAAATTGGTATCTAAAGTCTATTTTACATGATAAATACTAATGTAGGTTTATTTTTCTGAAACTGGCTCAAGGCCCTTGGCCCTGTTGAGTCCAAGTCTAAAACCTATTTTGTGGGATGGTGGGCGGGAGGGTGAAAGGCGTGTCATGGCTTCACAACCAACCAAAGTATCCTTCCGCGCCAACAAGAAAAGATGGCTCACTGAAATCGTAGATAGCGCTAGCTACCGGACAAGTCTTGCAGAAAAATCATACGTTTGGAAATATCGGTTTTCTTGAACGAGTGAAATGTTTATGTTAATATTTTCAACATGCCTTCTAAGATAATGTATCGATCTTTATTAATTGTAACATTTTCTTATTTTTTGTTATGAAGCCGGCAGTTTTTTACTGAAAAATGTCAATTTTATCGATATTTGATCATTATTAAAATCATAGAAGAGGTGTGTATATAAAAAGTATAACTCTATCAACATGCTTCTATTCTTAAACACACTTTTACCAAAAAGAAAATTGCAAAACAATAAAAATTCTTGAAAATAACCATTTGTTCCCATGGCTCTGAATTTCCACGTCATATGAAAAGGGCCAATCACCTTAAGATTTAGTTCAAAATTGATATTTGGGAATGTTTTCAATGATAAATGAGAATTTATTTTTAATTTCAACAAATTAAAAATAATTTTAAGGCAGTTTACAAATAAATGATTTAAAATTTTTTAAAAAAAATTTTGAACAATTTTGTTTAGAAATTTTATATTATGGGTGTTTATTATTAATAGCAAGATTATTTATATGTTTTTACTGAGAAAAACTTATGTTTGTTTACTGAAATCTTGTTTTTGAAATTTTTTTTCCAAGCTATAATATACTCACTACACGAGAAACTTTGTGATTTGAGTCATACCAATTATTTTTGTTTGGATTTGGCATCAAAGCCTAAAGATGGTTAAGACTAAAGTAGTTGATATTTCAACTATCTAATGAATTGTTAAGAAACAAGATGGCAATCTCAAATTTGGAGCAAAATACCTATAATATAAATTGTATTTACAATTAATGTGAAGTATGTTTTTTTATATGTGCAAAGAAACTATCCATAACTTGTTAATGGAAAAAGAACCATTTTATCTGCTTGCTTTTAATTACTGTATCGTGTGTAGGTAAAAAGCACTATACTCTAATTTATTCTTGAACAAATACAACCATTCAACAAAATGTAAATTTACCACTTAGCGCAGGTATGTCAATACTGTACACATTATTAGGGAGGATTAGTAGAATGGAGCGGAGTATAAATTAGGGTTAGTATTTTTGTGGTTTAATAACAAAAAAATATTTATAGATAAAATAAATGAAATATTGTTCCAGAAGATACATTTAGAATTTGATACACATCAAAATACTAACAAGTTTTTGAATATTTTTCATGGACAATCCAAAATTTGAGTAGGATTCTTTATTTTTATTTAATAAATTTCTCACTAAATGTCCTCATGACAGATATTCAAGAACTATTGAAATTATTGTGTGTAACAAATTACACTAAATGTATCTACTGGGACAATAGTTTATTATTTTGGCAAAAATAATTTTTTCTTGCATCCTCCTTTCGTCCCACCATAACTCACAGCACTCATAAATAAGCTATACGATTTTCAGAAATGTTATTGATTTTCTCCAGCTAAATAAGATGTATGATCGTTTTACCAGTATACATGATTTTAATATGCGAGAAATTATTAGTACAACAATTGTAATCGTACACATCACAAGATTGCAGGATAAATAAGTGTCAAAAGATGTTGGTAATTGATATAAATGATTTCTTAGAATTCTCAGTGAAGACCTTGAAAAGTCTTTACTGTTTTTTCAGTCGCTTCCAGAAAAATAGGTTTTTCCACTCCTGACTTAGTGAGAGGGTGAGAGGGTGAGAGGGAACATACCCAATTCTACAGTGAAATATTTTTGGCTCTTGTCCGCAATAAAATCTTGGATTCTTAAATTTCTAGGCAAATGCTCCTTTGAAGCTAAGGCACAGTAACACAAAGTTATTAAATTCTTCTAGTTAACAAATTGATTTAGTGTTTATAGAGTGATTGTTGTTTTCCTTGAACATTGCATTTTGCAGGCCTATAAATAAATATTAAAAAAATGGTCAACACTTGGTTTCCCTTGTAAGCAAGTTAGTAAAATAAGAGATTTTTTCAAAACCACTACATATATTTGAAATGGTTTTTTCCACCCTATCAAAAGAAATGTGTACTTTCTATAAATATATTTTATGTACATTTATATTTACTATCTATATTTACCTGGACAATTATTTAAAATTATACTAAAATACATTTATGGATAGTACAGATTGGTTTCAACTACATATACATATTTTAAACAGTTTTGGCCTATTCTTATTTTCACTAGAAATTTATCATAAAGGACTATAAACATTGGATTAGTAAATACATCTGTAATTAGTAGACATTTTTTAAGATATTAACTTATTGTTATTGCAAGAGGTTTTCCAAAATGTGATCTTTCGACTGCGTAAAATGTATCAAACTATCACCAAATCCCAATATTTGAAATGTGTGTTTCGGGATAATTTTTCACAATTTATTTAAAGCCACTTAAACAAGAAGATTAATTATTTTTTAAATTGATTGCCTTAAAAATTCCCATACGTTAGCTCAGTTGGTAGTGTGTAGGTCTACTAAGTTAAAGATCCTGGGTTTAATTCCTGGCATGGCCAAAAAATTATCATTGGTTAAATTTGGGTTTCCCCTTTCACAGTGATGAATTAAGGGCTGGGGCCTGGGTGTTGTGTCTGTTCTAGATTTAAGTTAGTTTATAAGTTGTGCGCTGATACAATCAGTCGGTTCAGAGAGTGCACATTAAATATCTCAAATAAATGAAAAATGAAATGATTGCCTTATATATATGTAACACTTCTATTTTGTTACATTTATAATGACTTGTAAAATGGATATAAACTATTTTTATCACTTTATATAAATACAATTATAATTACAGTAAAACCCTGTTGGACCAAACCTTGGTAGTCCGAAATTCTGGATAGTCTGAACACAGATTTTGGAAAATGGGGGAAACTAACAAACAAATCATCTCAAATGAAATGTATTTTATTGGTTAATAAAGTCGGCGTTAAAAATAATTGTAGGAATAAGTTATAATAAATACTTAATATTTATATGTTGTGGTCACCACAGTAAGTTTTCCTGCGACTAAAAATTATTATAGTAGGCCCACTGCAAAAAGATATACTTTAAATGTAAAGCTAAAGTACATAATTACTTATACATTAGTCAAATGAATGTAAATTTTGTTAACTCGTTCAAATATAATTTGAAATTTGTGATATTACACTCTATCTTCATAGACCCTTCTATATTCTCTAGCTTAATACAAAAAAAAAATTATTTTCCCAATTAATTTGGATTAAAGAGGTTATTCTCTACTTTATTTTAAATAAACAATTATCTTTTACATTTGTTATTATATTTAATAAAAATCTTAGAAAAAATTTAATGAGTCAAAACTAAATAGACATCCTCGTTTTAGATAAATTGTCAAAATTAGAAAATTATACAAATAAAAAAATACTCTTTACTAAAACTATCATCTCAAAGAACACACTCATTAAAAATAAATAAGTTGCGGCTATAGAGTATAATCCTTCTTACCCACATCGGTGGGTGTGTGGTTTAAGTGTAAGCTCATTAAGTCTGGTTTTCTGGTGGAAGAAAAGTCATGTTTCCAATTACACCAAGGGATACTAAGGGTGGTTTTTGAATATATGATTTTCTAACTTTCCCTTCATAAAGATGTGGGTGCACTTCCAAATACACTTACATAATTAATATCTATGCATATAATAACTAACGCAAACGGTAGTGAGATGAGGAGAGTCCATCCATTCTTTCATACATGTAATAAATAGCACATTGGTATTTTGTATTTCGAGCATTGGATAAAAAATGTCCTTTCTGACAGTCGGACTATTTCTTTTCCACAGTTAACACATCTGGTGTCTCAGGCAAAATCGACAAGGACTCATATTTCTGTGAGTAATAAGCAAAATCAGAGAATTAATAATAATAATACACTAATCAATAGCATTTTTTAATTTAATGTTAGTGAGCTGCACTAAAATTAGTAATCACATAATTAATGAATATCAAATTAAATCCACTACTGCATGCGACGCACAGAGCATGACTTAGTACTTCACACAACACGTAAAATAATAAAAGCTTATAATTTTGTTTTAGTTGATCATTGCTCAGCAAATATTAATTTGTTTGAAAGATGCATTTTTAAACCACCTATAATGTGTTGTGAATGGAAACCAAATATTAATTCAAATATCAACTGATATAAAAGTGCAAATAATAAACGATCAAAAACACCTCAAGAAATACACCAACTAGGTTAACAATGGAAGATAATGTAATTTACTTTCTAAGTACTAGAAGATGGATATAGCATATTCTACATAATTAAGTATAGAGCATTTAATGGAAGGTAATTTTTTTTAAATTAGGATAGTAGCTATAATTTCTAAAACACATTAATCACATATCTTGTTTGGCTTATAGTGAGTTACACGAATTAGTGAAAGAATTAAAACTCAAGGTTTTTTCTTAATTTCATGTGGATTTAACTTTTCGATTAATAACACCTTAACTTTTTGATGATGTATATATATTTCTTAATACTTAGAGAAAAGGGGGGGGGGAGGGGGTGGTTGATAGCCAATATGTTTTTTTTCTTTTATTCATTATGTTCTTACTATTTGTTTACAGGGGTGGAGGGGGGGAGGGGGAATGTTGCCACATGATAAAATTTAAAGCAAGTAATTGACTAAATACTTTAGTCAATACTTTTTTCCATGTAAAGTATAAGAAAAGGAGTAAATCAGCACATTAAATTAAAATGGGATTTGATAATTGTTATTTGTCTAAATTTGTTGAAGGAGAAGCACCAAACTTTTTTTTTTTCTTTTGCATGACAAAAAGCCTGCTAATATCTTAACACATTTCTACATTTTGAATGTTAATCAAAAAGAAAGTTGATATATTTTTTTCACTGTTATTAATATATTGCACATCACCAAATTATCAATTTCTCTTCCACTGCATGATCCATATCTTATGTTAATATTTGCATGAAGTTTTAAGTTATTATAATGTTATTTTTAGAGAGCAAGCTCACCAACATTGTTAAAACAAGCAATAAGACTGAAGCACAATTTTTAAGAATTTTAAATAATTTATTATCAAACAAAGTTTTAGAACTTAATTTGTAACTCTTTTACAAGATGTATGATTAAAAGTACATCTCCTGAAATTATTCTCTTTTTATTGCACATCTACTAGAGTGTACTAGAGTAGTAAATGGTGTAGTCAGAATGTTAGCTGTGGAAATGAAACTTTACAAATAATTTCTAGCATGGTATAGGAATACGATATAGAAAACAATAGTTCTCAGTGACCACAAAAATGCCAAGAAAACATTTACTTATAACTGAAGGAGTAACTTAAGAGTCCTTTAACCTCAAAACATAATGGTATTTCAACATTAATTATTTTTATGACCCTAATGGCTCAATATATAGTGCAGTCAGCTGTAGAACTAAGTGTTCATTTTATTATACCGGCTGCTGACCAAATTTAATTAAATGGTTTATTAATTGTTAATTTTTAAAGCACTAATCACAAGTTATGAGTTTAGTGCTTAGGGCTATACTTATATTCAACTTAAAATTACTCATAGCTCAACTGCTTTTGCATCACAAAAGTACAAAAAATTGGATTTCATCAGGATTCACATCAACAAAGCATCACATATATGTTTGAGCTAAGCTTGGAAGCATCTAAACACACTCTTTCACAGTACTAGGGATGATGTATACCATAGTTAACTAATAATTATATATACCGTATTTCTATTCTAATGTACAGTAGCGGCGGAACCGGGGGCTGGAGAGGGAGGCACCCCCCCTGGAATGAATTGACTACTCCCTAGAATAAGTTTAGCCCTCTTCCCCACATAAGATATATTTCAAATCCTCTGATAATATTGAATACAAAGTTGAAAAATGGCCTTCAATCAAACTAAAAATGACTTCTAGATGTATTCAATTTTCAAACATAGCTTCATTGGGCATCTAAATGTCAAAAAAAAATTGAACAAGGAGCACTCCAGATAGTTATTGAAAATGTTCAATTTTTAAAATTTGTCATTGGAAGAAAACATCCAAATATCTTCTAAAGGCATATAGTTTTCAAAAAATTGTTGGGTGAAGAGCACTACAAATAGCTTTTGAACACATTTAATTTTCAAACAAAAATTTAGACGTGGAGCAATCTAAATAGTATCAAAATTTCAAAAAATGTATAGGGGAAGACCCCCTTCAAATATCTTGAAGGAAATCTTAGTTTAAAAAAAAAATCAGGCTGAGGACTATTTAAAATAGCTTATAAATATCAAAAACTTATAGAAGTAGGCTTACTCCAAATAGTTTATAAAAGCTTAAAAATTTCAAAAAACCATATGGGTGGATCACACTAAATGGCTTTTAAGAGTCTAATTTCTGAAAGTAGGGAAAGGACCATTCCAAATTTGTAACATTGAAACCAGTTGATGGGGTTTAGAGGTGGGGGTCATTGCCCCACATAAAATAAACTAGCCCACCTATAGATGTATTTTATGCCTTGTAATATATATTATTGAATATGAAACTGAAAGACTTTAATCAAACTACTAATCACTTCTAAAGGAAACTAATTAGGTGAGGGCTACTCAAAATAGATTCTAGATGTATATAATTTTCTAATTAAAAAAATCAAGGTGACAACGCCAAATAGCTTCTAAAGGTATGCAATTTTCAAAATGACCCAGGTTAGGATCATTCCAAATAGCTTTTAGGTCCACAAAAATTTCTAGAGGAAAATATATAAATATATTTTTAAATTCAAAGCCAGGGGTACTTAAAATAACTTTTTAGAGCATACAATCTTTTAAAAATTCGGTGAAAGAAGGCCACTACAAATAGCTTTTAGGGACATGCAATTTTAAAACATTTATGATGGGAAAGGTGGAGTAGGGACGCAAGTCCCTTAAAAATATATATTTTTTTGCTTTCCCTCTCCTACAAAAATAAGTTTCAGGTGACTGCTTATTTAATGTAGTATTTTCACAAGGGTTGAATGTTTACCATAAAGAAGCTCTACTATGTTAAGTTTGTTTCCCGGACATGGGCCAAGAAGAGATTCTAGCCCCGGTATTTAACCAACTGTTAGAATTTGTCAAACAATCAATGCACCATAGGAGCATCTCTGTCCACCAAAGAGCATAACGATCAATTTAACATTTCAAATACCTTCATAAAAAATATATATATATATTTGCTTATAGCTTGGAAACTATTGGTATTATAAAAATATATTCCAGATTAAAAGATTTTTAATTTTAAATAGTAATATAAATTTACAATGAAAAGTTATTTCGTTGCACCTGTCTCTCGTCGAGTAGGCTGGAACTTATTCTCTAAGTTTGGTGCAATAACTATGGTTTTACACCTTCCAGGTTCCTTTTAATTTCGTTCCTTCATTTTGTTAGCAATTTAATAACCTTGTGAAGCTTATATTATTCAAAAATTAAATAAATAATTATATTTATTTTAGACTTGCACTATTCAACATCGAAGAAAGCACCAACATTAAATATGTATCTTCATTAATGAAATGTTGATAACTATAGTTAATCAATGATTAACATATGGTGTATCTTTGTTTCTAAAGGCATACCAATAAGAAATTGAAAATTTTTATCACGTAGAAAAAAAATTGTATTTAAAACAAGACATAAACCTATTTTAAAAGCTATGCCAATGTGGAGCAATTTAACGTAGACATGCTACCCAAAGGTTAAATGAAGGGTACATTTTTATAGGTAAGAAAACAACTATACTTGGTTTTATAAATGGTATAGTATGACCAACGATAAGAATTATTAAAATTTTAGTAAAAAAAATGTTGTTTACTTAGTTTTGGTTATTTTTACAGTGTTTTAATTAGATGCATATTTAAAAAATAAACTTGAATGAGGTTTAAAATTGTGTACATAGCCTACCATTTTTACTACACATTTAGTTTAACAGTGAAAGGAACCTTGATAATCCGAACTAATTGGCACCGGGGGGTGGTTCATATTATCAATTAATTCGGATTAGCAAGTATACATACACAACATGCACAAATCGATTAAAAACAATGAGAATGTAGGAACACAAAATATCACATCACTCACAGTTGCAGACAAAGCCAGACTGATTAAGAAACGATAACTGGAGCAGCAAGGTTGCTGTTGTTCCCATCCAAGTGACATGTAGTGTAGATGTTGCACTGGGCTCACACTCTTTGCCCGCTAAAACATTCATTTTGAATAGAGTTGCTTCCTGTTTGCTACATTTCATATATCTGTATTTTGGCCTGTTTTACTTAAGGTGCTTTAGGATTAACAAGGACTATCAAGGTTCTACTGTATTTGGAAATATTTTTAAAACAATAATCTAAAGTATTTCTACATGAAATATTATAAGAACTAAATTTGGAAAAAGAATATTAAACAAATTCTTCAGTGGTGATTGGTCTAAGGCGTTACTCTTGTGTTAGACTGACCTGCTAAAGATAGGGAGATCAGGATTCTAATCCTGGTCAGGTCTACTGGGCGTGGTTTATCCTAGACGGTTTCCCATTCTTCTCCCACACAAATGCAGGTAGATTACCTCTGAAATGAGCATCTTTTTTAAAAATAAAACAAAACATAATAGTCCAGTTACTTACAATGCATGTTCTACACACTGTTCCCTTAGATTAAAGTTACTGATACTGAAAAACACATGCAAAAACCAATATTGTGTAACTAATATGATTTAAGGTGATCGTGACCTCTTCCTATCCTTGGTGTTTGATGCAAAAGCAACTGAATGGTTTTCAAAAAATTTTAGTAGTTCATCCAAGGAAGAAAAAGGGTAAGTTATGAAATAAAAACTGTGCGCTCTAGCATTAATTACTATCTCTTTGCTATTATATTTGGAAGAAGGTACAAGAAAGGTCGATAAAAACATACAAAAGGTACAACACAATATGGCTTTTACAATTAAAAGAACCTTATTGTGAAAAGTACTTGCTTCCAGCATAAGAAAATTCTAGCCAATAAATAAAAAATACACATTACAACCTTATTGGAGGTCATGTGGTATGGGGATTGCATACGCAGATTGTGATTCAGACTTGGTCGCAGCAAAATTTAGAGAACATCTGACAATAACTAAAAGGGGAAATCAGGTGGACAATTTAGAAAAATGTGGTGTATGAGAACTGACAGATGGAGAATGTAGGAATTTGTTAGAAATAACTTGCCTTATGGTTTAGTGGCCTGAGTTACTGGATGCTGTCCCGAGTTTGATTCTTGGTTAGTAGCGAGGGATTTTTCTCGAAAAGGAAACAATTCCTATGGTCTCTTGGGCTTAGTTAATCAGGCTTATGTTAGGTTAATATATTTATCGGCTTCACACCCTCATATTCACTATCATCATTCCCTCATCTCATCAGAACATGGAAAGGGTCTCCAAGGAAAGGATGCACAAATAGAAAATTCAGGCATCTCCTCAGCAACAGTATATTAGTGGCTCCTACCGTGAATGAAGTATACCTTTGCACACACTGAGCTACAGATTGATATAGCTCAGACATGTCATTATTATTATTATTATTATTATTGTCAGGAATAATATTAGAGATGCAGCGAAAATAGTTTTGGTCTCTGCAAATAGAGTAGGCAGAAGCCATGATTTGGCAACAAATGTTCAAAATTAATAGAAGAGAGAAGGAAAGCTAAATTACATTAGTTAGAAAGTCTTAGTGAATGGAGCTTAGATACATTTAGCAGTGCAAAAACGAAGGCAATATTCAGAAACAAACAAGAGAGTAAAGTTATCGAGATGGAACAAAATAGAAAAAATAAGAGTCGGGGAACTTTATTTTTGTATAAACGGCTATAAGAAAAGTTATCAAGCTAGGTCCAATTTATTGAAAAATGAAAATGGTAATCTGATGGCAGATATGAACGATGTTTTGAGTAGATGGAATGACCACTTCAGACATATTTTGAATATTCGTGAAGGATCCCAATTGGGTGAGGTTATCGAAACCTCTACTGCTGAACAACTAACTAGTCCCAAAGCCAAGTATTAGTGAAGTCAAAGAAGCTATTAAGAAATTAAATAATCATAAAGCTCCAGGTATATATTTAATTCTAGCTGAGTTAATAAAGGGAAGTGGATTGCCAAACCCTTCCTTCACCTCTGACAAGACGTGTATTAATCACAACTTGTGAATGTGTGGAATGCCAGGCCTCCACCGTGGTTCCGATTCCACGTTAAACTGAAGGTCCTCCATTTCACCTCACAATTACCCTACCATTACACATTAACGTAAGTGTGTATAATCCGAACGGGTAGTAAGACGCGGCGCTAATAATAATAATAATAATCATGATAATGATAATAAAGGGAAGTGGTAAAATGCTATTTATAGAAATTCATAAACTTTTATGTTCCATATGGAACCATTATGCATTACCACAAGAATGTAATAAAAGTATAATAATAAAGTATAATAATAATGAGATAAAGCATAGTGTAATAACTAAAGTTATTTCACTACTACCAAAATGTTATAAGATTTTATCTAACATAATTTTATTGAGATTGAAGCCATATTCAGAGGAAATAATTGGGGTATCACCAGTGTGGCGCGTTTGGCGCCATTTTCCCTTTGAGTAATAGTAAGGAAGCTGTTTCAATAAACACAAACATTTTATTAGAGGTTAGTAGGGAAATAGGTTTAGAAGTGAGCGCTGAAAATACTAAGTAGATAATCACACAAAAAACACAGATAGGGGACAATAATTATTTATATATTACAACGAACAAAATATCATTCGACAGGGTTAATGAGTTTAAAAGGAACAATTTTAGCTAGTAATTAGATTAGAGTGTAAATTAATAAATTAATAGTCAGGAAATGCGTGTTATTACTTTGTTACTACATCTCGCCTGCTGTCAAGGAAAGTAAAACTATACAAAATAATAGTTTTACTGGTTGTTCTCTATGGTTATGAAACATGGTCTCTTACCTTACATGACAAAAACAAATTTTGGTTGTTCAAAAATAGGGTGCTTAGGAAAATATTTGGTCCAAAAAGGGATGAAGATATTAGGGAATGGAGAAGTTTAAATAATGATGAGTTACATACCCTATACTTATCAGAAGACATTGTTAGGGTTATAAAATCTCACAGATTGCAGTGGACAAGAGATAGAGCGCAAATGGGAGATTCTAAAATCGTGTTCAGGGCAATGACTGGCAAACCCAATGGAAAGAGACCATTGGAAATACCTAGACACCAATGGGAGAGTAACATTAGAATTAACTTTATATAGATAGGGTGTAATGAGGTGGACTGGATAGAACTAGTTAAAGATAGGGATAGGTAGCCTACTTTTGTAAATGCAGCAATGAACTTTTGAGATCCTAATGCCATAAAGTAGGTAAATAAGCCAGTAAAGTTTATTGGCCTAAAAATGCAATTAGTTATATTTGTATTTATTTTTATTTGTAAAAATGGTAGAGATAATATTTTATATTTGTATAATATTTGTCACTGATCTAATGATATTCATATTCCTAACATTTAAAATATCACCGTTATGTTTTTAAAATGGTATTGTATGAGCAGGTCAATTTAATTCGCTGAGGACAAGGATTTTTAAAAATTATTGTATTAGTGCATTACTTTGAAAAATAAATTTAACTTTGATTTTAAACCTATCTCTTGATTTACTGTGTATTACAAGCTTTTGTGGCTGAATGTTCTAAGTCATCATTCTTGACTTATGCCGGCCTTTTGATTACAGGGAGATCAAGGTTCGAATCCCAGTCGGGTATTCCAAGGGTGGTTTTTATTATATGATTTCCCACACTCTTTGAATTGAATTAGCAACATATAAGTAGCTTGTTATGTTAAAAACCTGAAAGCTACTTCCAAACTAAGCTACTAGGTTGTAAATTGAGAAACCATTTTATGATTTAAAAAAAATCAGTAATTGTTTTTTATTTAATCCCAGATTCCAAAAGATACATCAGCATTTTCACCCTAGCAATTATTTAAAATTACTTTTACTCAAACCTTTAAAATAATGTGTATGAAATAAAGTGCATTGAGTAAAAACAATTGGTAATAAATAAAATGATAGAATATTAGGAAAATGGTAGAGCACAAATAAAAGTAAAAACACTAACACATGTTTACACACACATTGATATGTGTTAGTATTTTTACTTGTATTTGTGCTCTACCATTTTCCTAATATTCTATCATTTTATTTGTTTTTTACCACTTGTTTTTACTCAAACCTGTAATTTGTTTTTAAACTTTGATTATGGTACAAATGTTGAATTTTATAGGTCTTATAAATCCAACAATAAGTTTGCCTACTTATTCTTATGGATCATTTTCAAACCAAAATGTT